>BHFV01000483.1:0-23325 GCA_003568905.1 Trebouxiophyceae sp. KSI-1
GGCGCGAGGCGGCGGCGGCGGCGCGCCCCCGACGGCCGCTCGGCGGCGGCGTCACCGCCGCCCCCTCCGCCGCCCCGGGCGTCGGCGACGGCTTTGGCCTGGCGCCCGCCGCCGCGGCGCCGCCGCCTGCCGCCGCCGCGCGCAAGCCGGTCGCGAGCGCCTTCGACAAGAAGTACGACGACTTCATGGCGGAGATGGCCGGCCTGGGCGCGCTCGAGACGTGAGCTGCGAGCTGTCGGACATGCTAGTTGCAGCGGCATAGCTGGGCGTGTATAATTAAGAGCGGGTGGTGTCTCCGATCGGTCTACGACCTCAAGCCTTCCCTGTAGCTCAACTCTTCATGCGCACCAGATTTCCGCGCGCGAAGCTGTGGTCGCAGGTGCTTCCGCAACCAACCTGCCGAACCCATCGACTTTGCAGGTTCTCCAGCAGAGGCGGGCCCTGGGCACGGCAGTTAGAAGAGGGGTGTCCCTGCGACCTCCTGGGACCGCGAACGCCGTGTCGGGGCGCTTGCCGCGAGTCTCGGGATTACTGCGATCTTGGGAAGGGCCTCGACTCGCCTACGAGACGGGGCTGCGAGGCCCCGATAGCCGTTGGGCGACGACGCCGATTTCGCGGGGCTCGCGAGCGGGCCGAGCGGCGCCGCTGCCGAAGCCCTCATAGGGGGAGCTTGGCTGGCCGCCTGGGGCGCCGGCATGAGCCTGGGCGGCCACGGGGATGGGCGTGCTGGCGCGGCGAGCCTGGCCGGCCCGCCGAGCGCCGAATGGGGCGCCAGCTCCGCCTTCGCCGACGACCTGCTGGGACTGGATGGCAACTTCGACGAGCCGCTGCGCCTGACGGGTGTGCGTTCGCTCGCATTGGGTGCTGCGGGTGCCAGCAGAAGCGCCTAGGCGGGTGTCCGATGGCCGTCGTGCCGCACGCCCGGTCTCGCATCCGGCTGAGCCTTTTCGGAGCTCCTCGGATGGTGGGGCGAACCTTGACGCCTCCCGCGCCCGCTTGCAGCCGAGGAGGAGCGCCTCTTTCGCAGCTTCGGCGACGGCTTGGGCAGCTTCTCGTCCCCGTTCGACTCCGGCAGCGACCCCATCGATGAGAGGCAGGTGGGGAGCTGGCTCCCCCCGGGCGCCCGCAGGCTCGCGTCGCGACCGTGACTGCCGCGAATGGCACCCACTTTGCCATCTCGCGCTGGCCGTACGCGCTTTGCGGGCGTGACTCGCCAGCTACGTGCCCGATGCGAGACTCACATCCCATGCCGGTCAGTCCCCGCGTTTCGATTGCGCCGCCGACAGCCTTCGGCAGGGGATAGAATGTCGTGATGGAGGCGGTCGGCGGCGGTCGGGCGCCTTGGAGGCGACTCTGGAGGCTCATGCCCCCCGCAATGGCTCGCAGGTCGTGTTTGCCGAGGCGGCGGCCGCCGGCGTCTTCAAAGGCGGCATCCGGCGCGCCGCCTTCAGCATGGGCGACTTGCAGGCCTTCCAGCTGCCGGACCCGGGGCCGGCGCCGCCCTCACCCCGCGCGCACCTGCCCGCACGCGGCAGCGGTGGCGGCGGCCCCGGCGCCTCCAAGCCGCCGCGGCTGGCCAGCGTGCCGGAGGCCAAGGTGCTGCGCGGCCCCGGGGGGCTGCCGCCGGCCTCAGGCTCCGCGGGGCTGCTGGACGACATGCTGCTCTCATCGCGCGTCTC
Organism: Trebouxiophyceae sp. KSI-1; assembly: GCA_003568905.1. Classification (NCBI taxonomy): domain Eukaryota; kingdom Viridiplantae; phylum Chlorophyta; class Trebouxiophyceae; species Trebouxiophyceae sp. KSI-1. Next base: position 1,680 of record BHFV01000483.1, read on the forward strand.
GGGGCTCTCCATGGGCGGGTGCGCGCCCGCCATCCCAGCCACACTGACACTCTTGCACGCGAGCTGCACAGTGCTCAGCGCGCTGCGAGGACCGCGCAGGGAGGGCGGGCTGGACGGGCTGGGGCTGGACGGCCTGTCGGCGGGCCTGCTGGGCGGCAGCGGCGGAGGATCCAACCCCTTCGAAGCCGACGGTCCGCTTCTCTCATGCTTACCAACTTAATTACCGAAGAAAATACTAAATTGAAATTTTGAAAAAAAGGAGAAAACCATGTTCTCCTGCTGCCGCGGATCCTGCTGCTCCCGCAGCCCGCCTGAGCCGCCGCTGCCGCCCCGGCCGCAGTGCCCATGCCGCTCTTCGGCCACCCCGCCAGCCAGCCGGGCGGCCCGCCGCTGCCGGCCGTCAAGCCCGAGCCGGGGCTGAGCCTGCCGCCGCTGGGGCCGCAACTCGGCCTCTCCGCCGGCCTGCCGTCGTCCGGAGGCCTGTTCGACTTTCGACCGGGCGGCGGTGCGCTCGCTCTCCGCATCCCCCCCCTTCCGGCATCGGCTGACAGGCCGCAGAGGCGCGGGTGTGTGCAGGAGGGATGGCAGAGATGGAGGGGGAGGGAGAAAACGAGCGAGAGGGGGCGGTGCAGAATGGGGGAATCGAACCTAGGCAGCCGGCAGCAGCAGGGGCCGGAGTTGCGCAACCAACCTTGGTTGGTGCTTGCTGGCGGCTGCAAGGGCGCGGTGCAGCCAGCTCACCCGGCTGCCCTGCTCCGGCCGGCCGCAGGCTCGTGCGACCGCAAGCCGCCGCTCTCGCCGGCGTCCTCCGGCTTCCCGCCGCCCACCTCGGCCGCGGCGCTGTCGCTGCAGGGCTACGCGGACGAGCTGCTGAAAAAGGCAATGCCGCCGCTGCCGCAGGCGCGCGCCTCCGCGCCTCCCCAGCAGCCTCTCTCGGGACGCTGCCCAGCTGACGGCGCTGGCAATGCCGCGTCCCCGGGGATCCATGACTGTCTCTCTTCTAGGGTTTGCGCACCAAGCTTAGGGGATTTGATGCGATATATTGACCTCAAAGCGTGCGTGCCCACCTGCAGCCGGCGGCCAAGCGGGAAGCGGCTGAGGCGCCGCCCGAGGCCGCGGCGCAGCAGCAGAAGCAGCAGCAGCGGGAGCGGATGATGCGGCGCTCGCAGTCGGCGGTGGAGCTGCGGGGCGCCGGCAGGGGGCTGCCGAGCGGGGAACCCGATGGGAGCCCCGGCGGCAGCGGCGAGCTCGGCCGGCGGCAGTTCATGGTGGAGCTGACGACGCCGGATGGGCACACCTACACGGCCGGCCGACTGAGCCAGGAGGAGCGCGCGCAGAAGATCCTGCGGTGCGCGGCGTTCCCCCACCCTCTCTTGGAACCTGGACAGTGACATCCCGCTGCCGGCGGCAGCAGTCTCGGGGTTCTGGTTTGCTGGCAGCCGCTGCCCGCCTCTGCCCTTTTTCGCCGCGAAATCCCGCCTGCCAGGCACGCATATGCCTCCCCGAACTGCCCCAGGGCAACCCAGCCAGCCGCCGTGGACCCCGCCATGCCGCTAGCAAGCGTTGCAGCCGCCCACGCCGCTGCAACCAGGCCCCCTCCCCCCCGGCAGCCTGGCTTTGCCTCCGCCGCGAGGCTGCCTCCCGAAGGCTACTGCCGCTCCGAAACCAGGTACCGCCAGAAGCGGCACGAGCGCAACTTCAACAAGCGCATCAAGTACATGTGCCGCAAGACGCTCGCCGACTCGCGCCCGCGCGTCCGCGGCCGATTCGCCCGCAACGACGACGCCGCGGCCGTGCTGCCGCACGAGACCAAAAAGGCGCAGGCGGAGCGGCGCAAGCGAGGTGTGACCCTGCCCCCCCCGCGCGAGTGTGGCTTGTTTTGGAGGCCGCGGCAGGCGCGGCGGCAGCTCAATGGACGCGGGAGTGCTGCAGCTTGAGGCTGTGTATTTAGTGGGCTTGACCCAGGCGACCCCGATTCAATGGGGAATCCAGTGTGTGGGCGCCGGTGAATGCCCCCACCGGCCACCGGCCACCGGCAGAGCCTTTCCGTACAAGGGACGAGCTGTGAGTCGCTGCCTTTACAGTACCCAGCTGACGGCAGCTGGCTGCCTGCGAGGCTAGCTGCTCATGCGGCGGGAATGCCGGCAGGCTGCTGCAGCCCCCCTCCCTGGCTGCAGCCGCACCCCCATTGAACCGCACCGCCCGCTGCCCGCAGAGGCGGCCTCCAAGAAGGCGGCGGCCGGCGCCGCCCGCAAGAGCGGCGCGCAGCAGGCGGCGGCGACGCTGCTGGACGCGTCCGAGCTGGCAGCAGACTTCCCGGGGCTGCTGGCCGACGAGGCCATCAGCGGCGGCGGCGGCAGCGGCCTGCTGCCGGGCTCGGAAGCCTACGACTTCCCGCCGGTCCCGATGGAGCTCTACTCCTCCATCGGCTCCAGCAGCACGCACTTCAAGCCGGGCAGCTTGTGAGCTCGCCGGCGGCGGAGCGCGGCCCTGGCAGCAGCGCTCGCTCCCGTCCGTTCCGTCTGTCTGAGGCAGAGCCGGCCGGTTGCCTGGCCGAACGCGGCGGCCCAGTCCTGTCCGGCGTCAGCTGTGCCAGCAGCGCAGGATGAGTCATTCGAGCCGAGTCCGTCGTGTGCCGCCGGCAGCGTCCGCTTGCAGCTGTGTGGAGTCCGTTTTTTCCCCGGATGCGGCGATTTGAGACGAGACGATGAGCCGGCTGCTGCGAGCGACAGGAGGGGGCACTGCCGCCGCGCGCTTCCTGCCTGCCGCCCCCCCCTGGCCCGCTGTGTTGCCGTGCTCGTTGGGAAAGCTGGTTGATAACGCATGCGGGTGCCAACGAGGAGAGAGTGTTTCTGCTGCCGCTAGTGTTCTGAGCCCGCTTTCGCCCCAGAGCGGGGCCCTTCGCGCCGGTCGCGTGGCCCCCTCCCCACGGCACTGTGAAACGCGCGAGCCGCCGCCAATAGCAGCGCCGCACCGCTCCCCTGCTCCCGCTTCTGCACCCCTCAGCTTTCATATTTGTTTACATTTGCGTGGAGGTGGACAGCCGCATGAGACATCTCACACCCGCTGCATATGACAGCCAGGAACGCCTGGGCTCGAATTTGCATCTGGGCAAAAAGCAGGCGCACTGCTGCCCGGCCGATGACTCAGCAGCGCTCGAAGATCCGGTACAGCTGCTCCAGGCGGGTCAGCTCCACCACGCTGCCATCCTGCGCACGCGCGCGGCCCGGCCGCCAAAACTCGCGCAGCGCCGGCATCAGCACCTGCACATTTCGGCCAACCTGTGAATCTCAAGAGCAAATCTTCAGCCCATACCTGCACCCCTCAACACCTTGATGGTTTTCCCTCGTCCAACCTGCCCCCCAACACCTTGGACAGCCACCGCCAGCAGTGTGCCAGCCTGTCGATCCCCGCCAGCTCAGCTGCCCAGCCCTGCGCCGCCCAGAGCTCCAGAGGGCGAGCAGCCTGGATGGTTGCGGAGGGGGCGCGCGTTCTGCACGGTCCACTCCCGCTCCGGCGGCAGCACCGGCGGCGGCGGCGGCAGGCGGGCGCCGGCCGCGGACGACTCGGCGGCGGCCGGCGAGGCGGCTGCTGGATCCGGCTCCTCAGGAAACAGCGGCTCCTTCCAGCAGTAGAGCTCCGCCACCACCTGCAGCCCCGGCAGAGTGGTGCTCAGCAGTCGAGGCACTTGTTGCGCTCGCGCCGGCCATGCCAGTTCCGGCCAGGCTGTCAGATTCCAGATTGTTGCGCGAGCCAGCCGCCGCGCATGCACGTGCCCGCGGCGGCCCTTTAGCAGCATCGGGGCCGCAGCCCTCGCCATGCGACCACCGTCTTACCCCAGACGTCGCATTTATGAGCTGATGGGTGCCTTGCCCAGCACCCAGCCGAAGAGAGCCGCGGCCGAACGGCAAAATGCGCTCACGTCCCCTCGAACCCTGGATCTTGAACCTATAACCCTAAACGATACAGGGTAAGAGGCAAACGCGCACGTCCGCCAGGCTGTCGAAGCACTCGCGCTCCGAGGCCCAGTCGACGGCGCGTGCCAGACTCAGCACGAAGGCCGGCAGGCCGTCCGGGTCGGGTGCAAAGCCCTCTATCAGCTGCGGCAGCGACAGCAGCCGGCCGCCGCCGTCCATCTTCAGCGCCAGATACTCTGCCAGCATCGGCGCCTTCTCGACCAGCAGACTCTCGACCAGGCCTGCGACCTCCTCGGGGCTCACGTCGTCCTCCTGCTCGGCGGAGCGGCGGCGTTAGGGTTTTCTAGGGTTTGGTTTAGGGTTTCTGATATAGGGTTTGATGAGGGTTTCTGGGGTCCAGGAAGGCCGGCGCGGTTGCGGGCGGCAAGCTGGGGTGCTTTCACGGAGCCTTACAGGCGCCCGGCCGCCGCCTCCGCCAGAGTGTCTATATATCTTTGTCAGACAGACGGCTGGCAGGGGAGGGGCGCCCTCGCCTGCGGCTGCCCCTCGCCCTCGGCCTGCAGCGCCAGCAGCGCCAGCGCCCGCACCGACGGCTGATCCGAAACGGCGATCGGCTGCAGCCGCTCAAAGCGCGCGAGCACCTGCGGACGCCCTGAAATGTGAGCCAGCCTGTATTTTTGGGGGCTTTTTGCACCCTGAAGGGCTGGCTACAGCCGCCTGTGTGTGCCGCAGCCAGGCAGCCGGCGGCTGCAAGCAGGCCTCTGTCCTGTCTCTGAAGAGGCCTGCTTGCGCTGAGCACGCTTTGAACACAGGCTGCGATGGGCACTGCGTAGGCTCCGGCAGGGGGCAGAGGCGCGGCCGGCCGAGAGGGCTGCATGGAGCCGGGGTGAAGGCTGCCCAGCTCAGGAGGCAAGCCCCAAAGGAATCAAGCGCTGAAAAAAGTACTAGCGAACATGCCTTGCTGAGCAGCAGGCCTGCTGCCTTTATCGATAGCCAGCCGCCCCTCACGCTGCCATACCAGACTAATGCCCCTTCCCGTGGCTTCGAGCGCTCGCCTGCTGGCGGAACATCTCGCGGGTGGCGGCCGTCAGGTCGAGCAAATACAGGCTGGTGCGGTGCTGCAGCAGCGCCAGGCAGGGCGCCGCGACGCCGACGTAGGAATGGTCCCGGATCACGTCCGCGAGGCCTGCAATTTAGGGTTTTGGGCTTTAGGGTTCAGGATACACGGTCTCTCAAAGCACTTCATGTTTTAGGGTTTAAGGTACAGGATCTCAGGTGCTCGCTGCTTGCTTCGGACGGACGAGCCTGCGGGAGCTGCCAGGCTGTCTTTTTTGCAGCCGACAAGTGCCTTGCATGGCGGCTGCCGAGAAGCCGCCGCCTCATCTGGGAGGGCGCGCCTGCGTGCGTCTGCGCCGCCTCTGCGGCCAGCAGCGCCTGGATGCTGTCCAGCTCGCTGGGCGCCGGGTTGGGCCGCTGCCGCAGCGACGCCGACAGCTGCTGCGTGCCGCGCTCCTCGGCCTCCCACTGCTCGCGCAGCCTGCGATTACGCATTTTCAGGATTACAAACAAACCCTGAGTCGGTCCGGCCTGCAGACAGCAGCCCTGCCGCACACAAGCCACTGCTGCGGTCGTTGGCGAGCAGCAGCCGCCAGGCTGTCCGCCGCCGCCGCTGCTGCTGCGGGCGCGCAGGGCCAGTCTGGCGGCGGGGAGACAAGGGGGCGGTTGCAGCAGCGCGGCGGAACGCTCCAGACGGCAAAACTCTGGCGATTCGGCGAAAATGGGGCGAAAATCAGTGTGGGTGGGCGCCAGTGATCTCCAAGTTTTCAGCGCTTTCGTTCCTTTCCCCGATTGACAGCTATCCGATGCCACAGAAGGGGGTCCCCAACCTGACGATGCCCCGCTCTGCTCCTCGCCGCCGCGTGCCCGCCAGCGCCAGGCTGGCCGCCTGCGCCTGCGTCGGCGGCGCGCCGTCCCCGAGCGTGCCAGCCTGGCTGGCGGGGGAGTCTCGACCGGCCGGCCGCAGGAACGCGTCCAGCGTGCGTGCGCGGCTGCAGGGGGAGGAAGAATCGTCTCATCTAGTGAGATATAATTTGAGCGATTCATCGCTTTCCGAAATCTGGAAACACGTTGCAAAAGTATGAGATGAAGCAGAGACCGGGAAATGCGCAAGCGTCTGCTGGCCAGCTTGGCAGACAGGGCGCTGACTCAATCGCAGACAGCAGGGCAGAGCTCCTCCAGGCCGCCAGCCTGCTGTCTGCGACCACCCACGGCCGAATGACCCAGGGCTCCGATCAGGGTTCAGCGATCCCAGGCTGTCACATGCCCTTTGGGGATCGCGCTGCCGTGACAGACACAACCTTGGCAGCTTCTACGCAGCTTCCCGGCAGCTTCTGCGAAGGCAGCGGACCTGTCGGTGCGGACGAGCTTGTGGTCGCCTCCAGCTTTGTCCCGCCGGGTCGAAACCGCCACTCGGCCGTCGGCGGCCGGCGTCGCCGCCTGGCTCTGACTGCCGCCGGGCGCCGCCGCGGCCGCCGGCAGCTGCGACTGCGTGAACGTGCGCCTGCAGCCGGGCACCGCCGCGATCAGTCACACATTTTGGGAGGGTTTTTGGGGGCTGACGGACGCTGAGGCAAGCGCGTGCTGCTGCCGCCGCTGAGCAGAGGGGCCAGGCCGGCATCTGCGCGTGCTGACCTGTGCCGTGTGCAGGAAAGCCGATGGCGCCCATGCAAGGCGGGCGATTGCAAACGCAGGCTGTCATTCCCGAGCAGCAGCCTGGGCTCAGCAATCGGCCGCGCGAGTTCAAGGGGGTAAGTGATAGGACGGTCAACCCAAACCCTGAACCTTTCTCGAAAAGTCCTGCCGGATCTGCAGGGTGGACGGGCGCACTGGGTGTTGCTGGCGGCCAGGCGCGCTTCGACCGCTCCGCAGATCGCGGCAATCAGCTCGTCCCGATACAGAAAGCCGACCTCCTTCTTGGTCGGGTGCAGGTTGACGTCCACGTGCTCCCCGGGGAGCACCACGTCCTGGCGGGCAGGGCGACGGCAAATTTGCGGCCAGAATTTCCAATTTTCTACGAGCTGGAAGCAAAACATCCAAGATTGCGATGAGGCGGCGGCGGCCGCATGTGCCAGCATGAGCCCAGGCAGCTGCTGAGCAGCTGCTGCTGACCCCTCCCTCGCTGCTGCAGTGGCTGGCCGAGCCACAGAGCAGCGGCATGCCTGATGGCAGCCGGCGGGACGGAGGGTTATCCGGGGTTGTAAACCCTAATATGGTCGCACCAGGAACACGAACGGCTTGGCGGCTTTCGGCAGCAGGCCGGCGTACGTCGCCTCCAGGGCGCGCCGCAGCGGCTGGCACTCTACCGGGCGGCCGTTTATGAACAGGACGAGCGTCGTCTTCTTGCCGCTGTAGTCGGCGCCGGTCATGAGGCCCTGTGGCGCCCGGCTGGCGTTAGTCACGAAGCCGCATTCTGCCTAGTCGGCACAGCGTTAGTCATGATGCCCCCGTGCTGCTGGGCGCTCCAATGGGGGGACTCCTCGCTGGCCAACAGCCAACCTGCCAACCTGCCAAGCGCTGCGGGTCGCAAGAAGGCGAGGCCTTGCTTTCAATACAGCAGCGAAGGGGGTCGGGGCATGGGAGTCCGTGGGGTCCTCTGAGAGATGGAGGGCGGGAGGAGGCGAGGCAGGAGTCGGATTGCTTATTTAAAGGCACATTTTCGAATTGAATCTGAAGGCCGCAACAACTCTAAAGCACGGCGGGCTGCAGTCAGGCGGGCGAGCAACAGGCTCTCTCAGGCCGTGGCGGCTGGGGCAGCGGGCCCTGCTCAGCTCCAGCAAGGCGGCAGCCGCCTGTCACACGGCCGCTGGATCCTTTCGACCCAGGTTCCAATCCTCCCGTCTGCCCTGCCTTCCAGCTTTTTCGAAAAGTGCCGAAAAGGGGAGAAGAGAACGACGCTGCGGCACCTGGATCTTGTAAGCCGGCCCCTTCGGCTGGCCCTCCGCCTCCACCTCAACGCCGCCCGCCGCCTCAGGCTGCTGCTCCAGCGTCAGCTCCAGCAGGTTCCGCGCGACCGCCGCTCCGAACACCGTCCTGCCGGCCCTCCCCCGTCACGCCTTGCATTACTAAAGAAGGCGGGGCGCTGAGTGGCGAGGGAAGAGGGAACAACTGCTCACCGCACGCTGTCTTGGCGGGATGCGGCCGGCAGGCAGTGCAGGTCCGGCCGCGCCTCGCCCTGCAGGCCGTGGGGGCGCCCCCCGCTCAGTGCCTAGGCCGACATATTGAACCCTAAAGTCTAAACCCTACTGCTGCTGAGCGGGAGGCAAGTGCTCCTGCATTCCGGCGTCAGAGGCATGACAGCGGCACAGCTTTGAGCGAGGCAGTTCGGCGTCAAAGGCACAGAAGGGGCGGCGAGTGGCAACTTCAAACATAAACTAATGCAATAACTGGCCCATTAAAACGACAAACTATTTTAAATTTCGAGATTTTGGTGGCGACAAGAAACCGATGCTGGATGCATCAATCCTAGAAATCTACTCATGGTGATAATTTGAAAGAGAAGGAGCCCTGCTCTCACGCCCGGTGCTGCGGCCGCGCCTGTTTTTTGACGGTGAAGCCGACGCCCGGCTTGTGGACGGCGTACGCTCCGACCACGTCCAGGATCCGGGCCAGCTCCTCGCTCGCGTTCCGCAGCGCCTGCAGGCGGGCAGGGAACACTTTTGCCGCCAGGCTGGCGAGGCTGGCGCCTGCAAAGGGCCCCATTGCTGGAGACTCTGGCTGTGCCTGGGCTTGCCTCCCGCGCGCCGGCAGGGTGGGCAGCTGCCGCCGGCACAGCATGTGGCTTAGGGAGAGCTCCGACATGGAAATGCTCTTTTGCCCGCATGGACATATTTCAAAGCCCAAACACAGGCACCTCTGCACACTTGTCCCAGCTGCAGCATCTGGTCTGCCGGGCGCAGCAGCTGCCTGCTGCAGCAGCGGCGGCAGCGGCAGCCCCACCTTCTTGCGGGTTGGCACGTTGAAGAACAGGTCCTCCGCCACTATGGTCGTCCCGGGCACGGTGGCGCACGGCTTGGGGCCGGCGGGGTCCATGATGCCGTCCCTGCAGGCCGCTTTCCACTCAGTCAGCGCGGGAGCCTCCGAGAGAGGCACCGTTCGCACCCACACTCTTCCACATGAAGGTTTGCTGCAGCTCAACGACAGAGCATGCACGCCCCTGTTGTCTGCAGCGCTTCAGCCACTCTACCTGCCATTCAGCTCCCTCTCGCGCCCGCTCTCTTGCGCTCACCATGCCCTTGCCAGCTGGGCTGGGAGGCGAGCCTGTAGGTGACGCGGTGGCCGTGGGCGGCGCCGTGCGGCATCGTCGTGACCGACATGTGGGAGATGTAGGAGATGGAGGCGAGCGCCTCGCCCCGGAAGCCCAGCGTGGACACCCGGCTGAGGTCCTCAAAGCTGGCCAGCTTGGAGGTGGCGTGCCGCTCGCACAGCAGCGGCAGGTCCGCCAGCTGCGAGGCGAGGGAGCTTGTGGTTGGCAGGCGGCGGCTATTGGGGCTGTGCAGCAGCCTGTTGCTGGGCCATATGCCCTGTCCAGCTGATCAATAGCGCTGCTGGGGAAAAAGGGGGGCGGCTGCCAAGGGGGCGACCAAGCGGTCGAGATGTAGTGCGTGCGGGGGCCTATGCCTGGATGCCGTGGCCGTTGTCCTGGATTTGAAGCAGCCGGGTACCACCCTCCTTGACCGTCACGTTGATCTGCGTTGCACCTGGCGGCCACCGGTCCCTTGGCCTCAGCAATTGGGGCATGCCAAGTGCTAATCGACCGGCATGGGTGCCCCCTCGAGGACTCCAAAGGTGCATAGGGCCTCACCTGCATCTAGACTGTTCTCCAGCATCTCCTTCAGAGCCGAGACAGGCCGCTGGATGACCTCGCCCGCGGCAATCCGGTTGACAACCGCCTCGGGCAGCCGGCGTATGCGTCCGGCGCCGGCGGACGGCGAGGAGGCGCTCGAGGGCGGCTCATCTGCCATTATTCAGCCCTCAAAGCTGGCTCTATGGGGTCCGGTGCTAGGCGCCATGCGCGCGCGCCATCAACATTCAAAGGCGCAGTGGCCTCCGGCTGGGCGTCGCCGATGGACAGCTTGATCGAGTCCCGGGTAGCTGGGCAGCGGCCACAGAGGCTCCAAGTCGTCGGCGTGCTGTGCAACAGCCGTGCAGATTGCAGATTGCCTGGCCAAGGCTGGCTGTTGCAGGCAAAGGAAAGCCGGACGAGGAATTCACACGCTGCAATCGGCAGCCTTGAAAGGACACGCAGCAAGCAAGCTGAGCAATGGCAAAAAGGGGGTTCTGATCTCGTGGGTTCTGGCATTCTCAGCTGATCGCATGAGGCACAATGCGTCAGAGGGGCGTGATAACGAGCTTGATGGAGGGAGTAGAGACGATGCCGCCCCAGCCCATCTCCTCGCCCGGCACCAGGCCGCCCTTCTCTGGCCAGAAGCCGAGCAGCGCAAACGCGGCGCCGCCGTCCAGCTCCCGGATGTTCCACCGCCGCCGCAGGCAGCCGGCCGGAAGGATCTCTATGCGCACGTCCGGCACATTGGCGGCGCCCACGTTCTTGATGCGGCTCTCAACCTGCAGCCGGGTGCGCAGTCTGAATAGGTTTCCAGGTAAAAATTCCTAGTGCTGCTCTGTGGGCAGTATGCCAGTGCATGACATGGTGTGGAGGGGTGGTTCCATTTCCCCAGACTAACAAAAGCAAACTTGAGCATATAATAGGAGTAGATGCTTGTGACCTACTTTAATCTCAGGGGCGATGGGACTCGGGTAAGATGCCAATACCTTACTTTGATTCCACAGATATTAGCAGAGAACTCGCAAGACTACAACCGGCCGTCGCAGACTTCAAGCCATCTGCGCGTATCTTGGACAGCATTCAAGTTGCAATTTTGGCGGGAGAATGGGCGCGCCTGGTACTCCCACCCCCGCTGGCCGTCGCACCACGAGTTCACTATCGCCGCCGTGACTTGGACGCCGGGAGCCGCGGACGCATCCACCTCCACAGTCTGCGACCGCTCCGCCGGCGTCAGCAGCGCCCGCAGACAGCAGCGGCACAGCTCCCCGCCAGCCGCCCAGGCGCTCACGTGCTGCTCTTGCCTGTCCACGGACCACCGCGGGCCGCCGCCGCCGCCGCCGCTGCTGGCAGCTGCCGCCTCTGCTTCAGCCGCAGGAGGGGCGCCGGCGCTCTCAGCCGGGCGGCCAGGCTCCGCTCCGGTCGGCTGCCCGCTGGCGTCCACCTGCAGCCAACCCAGCACACACGCTGGCCACAGGGACGCCTCAAGAGTGTTCAGAGACGGCGGCAGCTAGCAGGAGCAGGCGCGCCTGTATGCGGGAGGGGCTGGGGCACAGCCGCGCCAGCAGGCCCAGCTTGTAGTGGCACGGCGTCTGCCAGTCGTCCTCCAGCAGGCCGCCCGTGTCGCCTGCATTGCCAGCCGCCTCAGCACCTCAGCCCTTGGCGTCTCAGTCAGACAGACAGGCGCGCGGCAGGCGGCTGGGGCGTCCGAAACGCGCCCGAGTTCGGGTTCAGGCACCAGAAGAAGTGGTCGGTGGCCCCCTTCTCCAGCAGGAAGGCCACAAAGGCCTCCGCCCAGGCGCGCTCGATGTCCCCCTCCCGGAAGAAGCCGCCCCACTCGCCTGCGCCAGCCGCCGCGCCCCACACCCTCACGCCTGCCCTGACTGCAGCTGCCTGATCAGCTTGCAGGCAGCCGCCCTAGCAGCAAGCGCCGGGATGCACATGGCCCTGTCAGCTTGGAGGCAGGCGCGCCGCTGCTCCGGGTGCAGCAGTGGCGTGGCAGCATCAAAGCCAGGAAAGGCTGGCAGGGAGGCGCGCCCACGACGACGGCTGGGCGGGGCTCCGGCCCCGCCAGCAGGTGCGCCCACTGCCGCGTCCAGATGCTGGGCAGGTTGCGCGGGTAGCCGGCCTCCTTGAAGTAGGGCTGCATGTACACGCCTGCAGGCGGGGACCATGGACGATTGGCGCGGTGGTTGGATGATGGGGGGCTCACTCAACGCCTGGCTCACTGCCTTGCTGGCTGACTGAATGACTGTCCGACTGACAAAATGACTGCATGTCATCGGGGCGAGATAGCAGGCATGTCAGGCTCACGAGCTTGCCCTGGGCACAGCTCGCAGACACTGTGGTACTCGGGCGCCACCCATCCCGGCTGTAGGGACCCGGGAGCGCCTCGCTGGCCGGGCGCATGCAGCCAAGGCGGGGAAGGGCGGGAGGCTGGCAAGGCGGCCTACCTGGGCCGTAGACATGCGGGCTCCAGACGAGCTTGTCAGGCACGGCCAGCCGGACGGGTGCGGCGGCGGCAAAGGCCAGCTGGCCGCCCCAGAAGGCGTTCTCCGGCGTGGTGGCCGGGCTGCCGGCCTCCGAGGTGCCCTCCACGAAAATGAGCAGGCGCGGGTTGACAGCCTGCGGTCCACGAGGGCCGGGCTCAGGCGCGGCTGGGCGCCTCACTGCCGATTGCAGCCGCCAGGCATCCTTCAAGAAGCTATCATCCTCCCTGCCGCTGCAGCTGTCTGGTGCTGCCAAGCAACCCGTGCTTGTAGGCGCAACAACCGGACTCGGAGAGCGGTGCTGGCGCGGTCGAGGACTCGGCACTCTGCGTGAGAGTGTACGGAGCAAGCAGAGCCTGAGGGCAGGGCTGGCAGAGGCAGGAGGGGCTTACCAGGACGGCGTCGCCGATGCGCTGCGCAGCCAGGCGCCAGTCGGTTGCCGGGTTGCCGTCGCCCCAGGTGGCGGCGTCGTGCGGCTCGTTCTTGATGTCGGCCGCAAACACGTTCCAGGCGCCTCGGTACCTGGCAGAGAAGATCAGTGCTTGGCAAGGACTTCCGCATTGCCTTGTGATTTTAAAGCTGAGGTTCCAAAGCAGTCGCAGGCGCGCACCGCGTGACGATTGCGACCCAGGCCTCGATCACTTTGGCCTCTGGGAAGGCGTCTGTGTACCACAGCGGCGTGATGCCGCCCTCAGCCGTCAGGCGGTGCATGTCCAGCATGACGAGGATGCCCCGCTTGGCCGCCTCCGTCACCAGCTGGTCCAGCACCTGCCCCGCCGACTTGCCCTGCACGCCGGCAGCGCTTGCGTTCAGAGCAGAGCAGGGCAACTGGGGAAGGTGCTCCCTCATGCAGGGGCGGGCTGACCTCCAGCTCCGGGTTCTCCGCATAGTCGATGGACGTGGGCGCCGTTCCGTCCAGGTCGAGCGCCACTTCTGCCGCAAATGGCACGCGGATGGCGTTGAAGCGGTGCTCCACCAAGAAATCCAGAAAGCGGGCCATGCTGAAGGACCAGATGCCGTGGATGCAGCGCGTCTCCGTCTCGTAGCCGAACCATGAGCATCCTGCGCGGCGGCCAATCCAGCCTGAAGCTCGATGGAATGTGAGACAGCTGGCCCATCAAACCTTACGCAGCTGCTCGAATGGGACCCTGCTGCTATATCCATGCTTCATTGCCGCACCTTTCAGCAAAAATCGTTTACCGTCAACCTCCAGCGCTCCGTTTCGAGAAAAGAACTCCATGGTAATCGCCAATCTCTCGCGGTCTGCCACCACCCCGGCAGCCACAGTAGCTGCTGGGTCCCCGAGAAGATGTATGGAGCGATATGTTGGCTCGATATGTGCAGCCTAAAGCCGAAGGTTGGCCTCATCAAAAGAGGAAAGCCAGGCTGCTCACAGAGTTCGAAGAAGAGCGGGCCAGCTGTTGCGCGGTCCCGCTTGCAGCCACAGCTTCCTCTCAAGTGCGAAAGCCCATGGCCGGGCTCCAGCCGTGCACCTACCGTTGAGTAGGCGGAACGGGCGCGGTCGCGGAGCAGCGTGACGCGAGCGTTCTCGGCAGCAGGGTCGCCAGGCCAGCGGCTAGCAGCCACGCGGGACAAGGCGGGCCGGCTGTACGGGAAGGGCAGGTGTACAGCGGCGCTTGGCCACCCGCTGCGAGTGTTTGGGCAGGCCTTGAGGTTTTTGGCTGACAGAAAGTCGCAATGCTGCAGGCGCTAGGGGCACCGGGTGCGCGGGCAGACATGGGCATCGAGCTCATTGCGCACGCGAGCGGCTCCAGCATGGAGAGCCGCGCCGCAGGTGGGTCCACTGGCACTGGGTTGACATAAGGCTGAGGATGGGTGCGCCGACAGCTGACCGAGGACTGAAACTGTTGCGCCGTCGCAGACCTGGCTGCGGTGACGGAACACCTGCAGTCCAGCAGCGCAGCCGACCGCGTGTATGCGCTCAAGCAGGCCAGCATCTGGCTCATGCAAAAGTCGCAGCAGGGGCAGGACTTCATGGACCAAGGTGCGCCTCCCTCCTCAGCCTGGCCCCCATCTCCTCCAGCAGTGCAGCTTGCTTGACGGCCAAGTCGCCGGCAGGCTACCTGGAGCTAGTGGTGGAGTGCCTAAAGGCGCCGGACGACGACACGCCCAGCAGCAGCCAGACTCCCGACGCCGTCGGGCCGGCGGCTGCGTTGCTGCACGATTGCGCGCGCGAGGGCAAAAAGGTGCAGGACCAGATCGCGGCGCTGGGCGGCGTGCCGTTGCTGCTCGACCTGCTGCCGTCGCCGGGCGAGCCGCGGGCGGACGCCGAGGCGACTGTGGAGGCACTCGCGACGCTCAGCCTCATCGCCATCGGCAGCGAGGTCGGCAGGTGGCGGCCGCCGCCCGTTCAGGCGTCGAGCACGCCTCGCCAGGCCTGCCGGGCGCCTGAGCAGCGGCGCGGTGCAGGCGGGAGATCCTGCTGGCCGGCGGGCTGCCGGCGCTGGTGCACTGCTTGCAGGAGCCGCAGCCGCTGGCGGTGCGGCGGCACGCCGCGGGCGTCATCATCGGGCTGGCGACCGAGCGCAAGGAGCGCCAGGCCGCCATTATCGAGGCGAGTTGATTCCGAAAACTGCTGCAGCGGTTCAGGCCGCCGCTGCCGCCGCGCCGCGCTCAAGGCACCAGATGGCGCGCGCAGGCCGGCGGCATGGCGCCGCTGATCGCGCTGCTGAGCTGCGAGGGCGGGGAGGGCGAGTCGGAGGCGCTGCTGGCGGCGCTGCACGCGGCCACGGCGCTGCGGCGGCTGTGCGACGGCGCGGCGCCGACGGCGCATTTCTGCGAGGCGGGCGGCGTCAGCCCTGTCGTCTCGCGCATCGTGGAGGACGACCCGGACGACCGCCGCATGCTGCGCCTGCCCATGCCGCTGGCGCCCTCGACCGTGCGAGCCGAGTGCAAGCAGCTGCTGGGTGCGGGCCCGCCGCCCGCCGTCGGGCTCCCGCCGCATTTCGAGCGGCACCTGCTGCCAGCCGGGCGATTGGCGGCCTTCTGACGACTGACGAGCGTGCAGGCGACGTGTATGTCAGCAGCGAGCCGGTGTTCCAGGAGCAGATCGTGGCGGTCCTGGAGGGGCACGGCATCACAATCGACCGGATCACGACCACGCCCACCGCCGCCGCCGAGCAGCCGCTGGAGGGCAAGGACAGCATGGAGCGTGGGCACAAGGTGCTCAGCTGCCGCACGAGCGTGGCGCAGCCGAAGTTACCAGAGATCAAGCTCACGCTCAAGGCACCTTCCCCTAGTCCCCCCTCCAGCACCTTGGGCTGTCTTTTGCCTCCCGCTCGGGCTGTTGCTGAGCCGAGTCAGCCTGCGTGCAGCGGGCCATGCGGCCGAAGCAGGCCAAGCCGGCCCCAGTGCCACAGCTGGCGCAGCCCCCGCTGCCGGCCGCCCAGCAGCCATCCGCTGCGGCACAGCCACAGGAGCAGGTCACGCCGCGCACGCGCTCGGGGCTGCTGTGGAAGCTGCTGGCCGCGCTGCCGTGCGCTGCTCCGCGCTCGCCGCGCCACGTGCGCCTGGCGGAGGCCGCGCAGCCGGCCGCTGTCTGACGTGCTGCTTTCCACTGGTAGCTAGGCAGTTCCAACCTTTGGCGGTGACAGCGAGCAGAGCGTGTGTGTTCGGGTCTCCCAGCCTCGTTACAGCCTCCCGGTCTCCTCTCTCTGTGTTCTCGTGAAAACCCTCCGACGGCAGCTCAGCTGTGAGCCTTGCATTTGAAATTTCAAACGGCTGCCTTCCCGCCATTCCTTACCCTAATCCGGGCTCGTTGTGATTCGTTCTCGTTCGACCTTCGAGCTTCGCACTCTGTGGAATCGACAGCTGCTGTGCTGTCTCACAAACTGCCGATGGTGGGCAGACGGCATGCGCCCGGGCCCGCCCGGCCGGCGTGCGAAGCCCGCTTCGCTCGCCGGACTGCCGTGGTTCCTACGTGCAGGGCCAGGCGTGGGTGCGGACGCTTCTTCCAGGCCTATGCTGTTCCTTGGCCACCTTTGCAGCGAGCTGTGCGCCGGTGCCTGACGAATTAGGGTGTCGGAAAATCGATGCCACTAATAACACCAAGCAGCCTCAATGCAGCAGCGATGATGCAGTGGCATGTTGAGCAAACACCTTCAACTGCGCTGTAGGCTACGGGTCCAGGCGCAGACGGCCGTCAGAAAGAACCTGTCCGGCCTGAGGATGCAGCGGTTGGGCGAGGGCCGGTTCACGGTACCGGTGCTGGTGGCACGAGAGGACGGCCTGCCCTTCTCCATGACGCTCGACCTGTACCGCAGCCAGGCCGCGGCACCCACATCAGACCTGGCGACCGAGAAGCCAATGGGGGGGCTGTTCTCGCTGCAGTACATCCTGGACGGTGCCGGCGAGGTGCGACTCACCTGATCACCGTCTCTGGCGAGGCAAGTCGCCTGCAATCGACTGACAGCAGCCTGTTCGGGGGCCCGCAGCTGGTCAAGGCCGGCGGCAGGCGGGAAACCGTGCGCTCGGGCGACAGCATCCTCGCGCCGCACGGCCACACCTTCCTGCACGCCGCTTCGGACGCCGCGCCGCAGGAGGCCGGCTGGCAGATGGCCTCGCTCACGCTCCTGCTGCCGCGCCAGCTGCTGGAAGCGCCCGCCGGTCTGTCCCTGCCCTCTCCCGGCTCCCTCCTGCCAAAGCCAGGCAGGCTCACACTCAACCCCACCTTCTGGTTGCAGGCGAGCAGGCGGCGGTGGGACCGGAGGCCCAGCAGGCGGCCCGGCCGCCCGGGGAGGATGCAGGCGTGCTGTCGGCCGCGGCCGCCGCCAGCATAGTGGCCGGCGCCCGGGAGACCGCGCAGGCAGCCTCTCGGCGCGCGGCCAGCGGCCAGGAGGCAGAGGCGCAGCCCGGGCGTGGCTGCGGCGGCGCCGGCCAGACGGCAGCACGCGAGCCGGACGCCGCCGCTCCCGCCGGGCGGCCGCGGGCCCTTCGCGGCGTGCGGGCATTTCTGGAGCAGCTGCTGCGGTGCGGCCCCCCTTCAATGCCTCTTCTGCAGCCCTCACAGTCGCATGGAGCATGGGCCCAGGGCTGACGCATTTCCTCCCTTGCCGGCAGGTTCCGAGCCGACTTTGGCGGCGGCGGCGCGCGCGAGGTGCTCAAGCGCAGCCTGAGCGAGCTGAGCGCCTTCCGGCTGCCGCAGCAGACCAACCGCCTGGCCCTCGTCTTTGACCCGCTCGGCGACCGGGCACGTGCTCCGCATGCGCCTCTTTCCAGCCGGACTGTCAAACAAGCACGGTGAAGTCAGAGTTGGGCTCGATTTAGCCAGGCCCCCCGGGCACGGCAGCGCCCTGACAGTGGCAGGCTGCCGCTGACAGAGCCAGAGAGGCAGACAGCGCAGCGAAACCGGGGTGATGGGCCTCTGGCAGCAGCTGCGCTGAGCAGGTGCCGCTGCCCGCAGGTGAACTTTGTGTTTGCGGTGGAGGCGTTCGAAAAGGGGCACCGGACGACGCCGCACAGACACGACCACGCCCACGAGCTGTTCTTCATCCTCGCAGGTGCCCCCTTCACCTCCTCCCTGAACGCCCTGCCTCCCTTAGCTCTCCTCTCCATCGCCGCTCCATCACGTATCGTTTCTCCTTTCTTCATCAATCGGATCCTTCCGCACTGAACTCTGGACTTTGGACTCGAGCTCGAGCCCTCAAACCTCTGCGAGCTCGCTGTGAGCCAGAGTTGGGCATGCTCGGGTGCTGAGGCGGGGCCCTGCCGGGCCGCAGGCGAGGGCGAGGGCTTCTGCGACGGCGAGCGCTTCCCCGTGGCTGCCGGCGACGTCGTCGTATTCCCGCCAGGCGTGTGCCTCCCTGGCCGCCCAAGTGGCAGGCGGCTACAGCGGCGCTGTGGCCCTTTGACGGCTTCCTTGCTGACAGCAGCTTCCGCTGAAATTAGTGATGTCTTGCGAAGGCTGTGCTTTTGCATGCGGTGCTTTGCAATGCAGCAGCAAACGGAGCTGGAAAGTTGGGGCAATCAAGGAAGCACGATGCTTAGCACAGAGAGTGTCAGCTGCAATCGGTCCAGAAGAAGAGGCTGAAATGCATCCTGTTTTCAAAAGCAATACTCGAGCGCGCTCAAAACTTGCCAGCCTGACAGCTGACAGGCGCAGCGGGCGCGCTTGCAGGCGCAGTGCACGGCATCGACGTCGGCGACGCCTCCCGCATGTACTGCCTGGAGATCATGCAGCCGGACGACATGTTTGCCGAGCTCGTCCGCGCGGGCGTGCCGGCCGGCGCGCTGCACGACGACGACCTCTGCGTGCTGACCGCCACCGGCTGCGCCTGACCCGCCCCCCTCCCCGCCCCCCTGCACCTGCACGGCAGGCGTCCCCCAGCGCAGGCGCCGCCTGTTTTTTGAAGCTGCTCAGTCGGCCGGCCGGTGCGCCGCGCCGCTTTTGACTACCGTTTTTGGCGCTGCTGTCTCTGTTCTGCGTCGACGAAAACCGCGCTTTGTCGCTCTCTCGACAGACCGACGGCAATGTGCTTGTGTTCAGTGATTGCTCGTTGGAGCCGCTGCTGCCCAGAGGGTCAGCAGCCCGTGGAGCATGTGACTGCGCCTGCAAAGGCAGTGTAACCGTGTCGCCGTGAAAACGGGCAGGTGCAGGACAGCGGCATTGGTCCTTGGGTGCTGAAATGTCGGCGGATGCTGTGCCTGCTGCCTACAGCTGCTGCTCGGCACTGTTGAAACAACTTGCAGGCTTGATGCCGAAGTCTTCTTTTTGCCTTCAACTTTATCTTCAAATACAATTGTTGATTACCCTATGCGTGGGCATGCAACAACATCCTGGCGGAAGGTCTGTGTGCCGTGCGTATCCAAGCATTACAGGACATGGGCAGAAAGTCAAAAGCGCGAGAGCAATCCATCACGTATTGTTCTCTAATTCAGAGCAGGGGCCTGCCGCTACCTACACAGCACTGGCGACGGCCACCTGCTGACTGTTCTGGCGGTGAGAGGAGCAGGAACTCAGGCCCAGCCGCCCCCCGGCTGGTGCTCAGCCGTGCAGGTCGCCAGCTGCTGGGTCCCCCGACCGGCAGGTCGCAGAGGGCCGCTGCTCTTTTAAGCCGCAGGTACCCAGCTCGGGCCAGCTGCAACCAGATGCAGCTGCCGCGACATGGTAGGCACGAAGCCTGTGCAGCGCTCACGGCGGCCTCGGCCGGGGCTGCCCACGGGCGCTGGAGCGCCTGGCATGCCTGCGCGGCGGTGCAGCTCAGCCGGAACTTGCCAGATGAAAGCTAGGAAAACGCAGGCGCCCTCTGCGGCATCAAGCCCACAACACAGCGAGCATGGCAGCCTCCGGTCCTTTTCTTGGGCTGCAGTCAGCCTGTGGTACTTGAAGCGTCGCTCGCGATTGCAAGGCAGGGGGCTCCTCTGGCTTGGGCCTCAGAGGAAATGCTCCCTGTCAGGGAGGCACACCGGTGCCCACACGCCGATGCCTCCCTATCACCCGCCAGAGCCCCAGCGTCCAGCCCATCGCCAGATGCAGCCTCTCCTGGAGCGCCCTGTTGGCCAGCAGCAGCTGGCCCTGCAGCCCGCCAACATCGACGCGTGGCAGCTGGAGCAGCAACGCAGACTGCAGCTGCAGCTTGGCAGCCGGGGCGAGGCAAAGCTCGCCCACCTGGTGGCCTGCGACTCGGCGTTCCGCGCCTGCAGAAGCCCAGGACGCTTGAGTGCCAACCCGCCTACGCCCCTGATGCCAGAACTTGACAGCACCTTGGAGACTGGGCTTGGCAGAGACCTGACCTCTCGCGTGGCATCTTGTTGCTGCCCGTGCAGCAGCATCACTCCTGCGCTGCTCGCCGGCGGCCTCCACTGCCTTGAGTAGGTTGTGCAGCTCCCGGGCCGCCCCAGCCTGTAGCTCCGCCTCCATGGCTGGCGGGGTTACCTCGACGAATTCAAACGCGCCTGCATGCTGCAGGGGAGTGTATCACCAGCAGTCAGCTGCCGGCAGTCTTCTCCCTGTGTCTAGCATGCAATTGGAGGCGCATACCCTGGCGTGCCTTCTCGAATGCCTCGCGCGCCTCCTGCTCCTTGAGGTGCAGCTCCACAATCTGCTCTTCCACGGCAGCGAGCTCGGCTGCCTCGCGGCGTTTCTGATGCACCAGCAGCTCGTGCCTGCAGCACTCGGCAGCCATGGTTCAGGCAGACTGAGAGCGCAGGCAGGCCGGGAGGTTAAACAACAGGTTCAATGCATGACCTTCCCTCGCTCACCTTGAGGCGAGGCGCTCGGCCTCCCTCCTCTTCGCGGCGTTTTTTGTGGCCGCTAACGACCACCCGAGTAGGAGCCAGAACAAAGCTGCCCAGGCCCGCCAGGGCACGCACGAGTGGGTGCTGCCTGGGGCGCGGAAGCGGCTCGGCGCTGGGCGGGTCGATCAGGGAAGCGGAGGGATCGGGGGCGGACGTCGCGCGCAGTTGGCCTGCCGGCTGCGGTGGATGTGTGCGCCACGCGGTTCAAAGGGAACTTTTTGCCGACTAGCGCTTGTGCGGTCAGCTTTTGCAGCCGGGGCTTCCGCCAACTTTTCGGCTCTGGGGCGTTTCCTTCTTCGGCGGTTCTGCCGAGGTTGCTGCTACAGCCGGCCGGGCCCCTAGATCAGCAGCAGTGTTCTTATAGCGCGCTCGACGTTTGTATGGTGAGCCAGCGGCCCTTTGCTTCGCTGAACACGTCGATAAGCCAATGATTTGCTCAGCAGCAGACGGGGGCGCTTCCCCCGCCGCTGACCGCCGCTGACGGCACATCACGTGTTCTTTCAGCCTGACCAGTACACGTCTCGACGGCTTTGCTTCTGGCAGAGAACACCATGACTCCTTCCTGCCTGCAAGCTGGTGGGGCGATCACTGGCGCAGCCCGCTTGCATGCTTGAGAGCATGCGTCCGCTGAGAGCTTTCAACCTGCTGCTGTGGGTCAAGCGAGGCACAGCTGCACTCCTGCTTCCTCAACAGCCCCCGCGAGCAATGCCTCATGCACCTGCTGGCGGCGGCTTGGTAGGGCCAGCCTGGCGTGCCGTGCATGCCCTGGGCAAGGGCGCTGGGTTGCCACCTCACTGCTTCCATTTCACAGCGCAGGCCAGGCAAGGGGCAGGTTACGCAGCAGAGCAGGACGTGTCCAGTAGTACAGTAGTGTATCAAGGTACAGGCGGCGTGCGTGTATCAGGTACGGGCGCAGGCGCTCGACACGGAAGGCAGTAGCGGAGGCTCATCCCCTGGCCCTGGCGGCGTCACTGGCCCCCAAAGTGAAGGTGCTCAGGCCACGTCGGTGACCTGGCACGCCATGCAGCTGCCCAGCTGCTGGGCGAGCGCCTCCACCACAGCCTCCCACATGCTTGCGCGCTCGGCCAGCTCGAGCCTCGTAGCCCGCTGCTGCACCAGCGACTCGGCCAGCTCCTGCTCCTCCT
>BHFV01000484.1:0-23300 GCA_003568905.1 Trebouxiophyceae sp. KSI-1
GGGGGGGGGGGGGGGGGCCCACCAGGCGTCCGGCTGGTCCGACTTGAACAGCCAGATGGTCGCCCGCAGCGCGCCCTTGTGCTCCATCATGTGGCCGGCCACGTCGCTCGTGTCGAGCGCGCTGCCGAACGAGGACAGCAGGTGCGTGCCCGTCAGCTGGCTGGCCGGCCCGCGCGGCTGCCGCGGCGGGCGCGGCGCCGACACCAGCGCCTCCAGGCTGCCCGTGTCCATGAGGCTGCCGAACATGGCGTTCGTCTCCATGGCGCCCGCCGGCGGGGCGCCCGGCGGCCGCCGCGCCGCCGGCCGCCGGCTGCTGGGCGCCGACTCGGGGTCCAGCAGGCCCTCCAGCGCGTCCGTGTCCAGCAGGTTGCCGTAGCCTGCAGCGGCCACGAGGGGGGGGGGCAGCTCAGCGCCCGCCTTTGGACGGCCGCGGGTGCTCCCTGCAAGGCAGAGGCGCCGCGCCTGCCGGCGACTCCTCCGCGCCGCCGGGGTAGCCCGCGCGGCTGCCGCCGCGGCCGCGGCCCGAGGGCGCACCGTCCGTCAGCACCGCGTCCAGCGCCGCCCGCACCGCCGCCAGCTGCTCGCCCGGCTCGCCGCCGTCCATCTGGGCGGCCATCCACTGCACCACGTTCTTGAGCACCGCGGCCGCCATGCTGCGCACCTGCACGCGCGCCGGCTCCCGGCTGAGGCCCTGCGCCTGGGCCCACCTTTCAGGAGGCGGAGGGGAGGACAGGCCCCCCCCTCGCACCAGGTCGGAGTGGCCGCGGTCGCGGCGCAGCACGAGCGCGGCGGTGTGCTTGAGGAAGCGGGGCAGGCCGAGGTCGAGCAGGCCCAGGTAGGAGGCGGCCCACGCCTCGGACAGGCCCGGCTGCGAGACCCAGGCCGTCTGGCACAGCGCCGCGTACAGCTTCAGGATGGCCGCCTCCTTCTCGGCCGGCCCGGTCGCGGCAATCATCTGCCGCCCGAGCTCGGCCACGCCCGAGGACAGCTGCCGCGGCGACTGCCGCCGGTTCCACCCGCCGGCGGCGGCGGCGCCAGCCGAGGCGGGCGGCCGGCCGGCCCTGGGGGCCCTGCGGCCGGCGAGCGGCCGGTCAGCCTGCCTGCCCGGGCAGCGACCGATGTGCAGCGACTTTGGAGGCGGCAGGGCGCACCCCCCGCGCGCGTTGCCCAGAGGCGTGGCCGGCTGCGCTCCGCCGGGCAGGTCCGCCACAGCGCCAAAGTCGCCCAGCGGCCGCATCACCGACAGGCTCGGCGGCTGCCGCGCGCCCGCCTCCGGCCGCGCGCCTGCGTGCGCCGCTGCCGCCTCAGCAGGCCGTCCCCGCCTGGCTGCGGCGCCGGCAGCTGGGTGGGAGGCAGGCTCACGTCGCGGTCGCCGGTCCTCGACCCCATTCCCGCTGGGGCTGCGGCCGTCCTCAGAGTCCGGCGCCGCGTCCACCGCCGCCTTGTCGTCTTCTGCGAGCAGCAGAAGGCAGGATGCTGCTCACAGCCCGCCTTCATGGGTCCACTGCAGGGCGTTGCTGGCCCCGCAATTGGCCCGCACCACTCGGCAGCTCGGCCAGGCCGTGCGCGCCGGCCTCACCGCGCGCCCCGCCGCGGCCCGGGCGCTCCTCGTACGCGGTCCTGGGCCGTGGGCTGGCGGCCAGCTCGCTGCCCGACGCGTCCCACTCGCTGGTCGGCTCGCCGTTGACCGGCAGCAGTCCGCCCGCGCCCTTCGTACGCACGTACGGCGCGGCGTCTCAGGCCCCCGCGCTAACATCCGGGACGGTTGGGATGCTGTCAGGCGCAGGCGGGCCGAGCTTGCTTCTGGGAAGCCCCTGATCAGAGATCTGGAGTGCAGTGGATGACATTCCCGCACGCGAGTGGCCGGCGCGCGCCGGGGAAGCGCCGCGGCAGCGATGCATCCCCTCCCTCCCCCGACCAGGCGGGGGCGACCCACCTGGTTGCGCTTGCTGCTGGCACGCGCGCTCCAGTGCTTGCGCAGCTCCTCCAAGCTCTGGAAGGAGCCGGCCTGGGCCTCGCCGGCCATCGCCAGGCCTAAATCAGTGGACTGCTAGTGGGGAGTCTCGCGCCACCGTTCCGCGCCGAGAGGCCTTCGTTGTGGACGATTTGCCGCTGGCTTTGCCCTGGCGCCTCGATCACGGCGCCAGGCAGCGGTGGCACGGTGCAATCCGCCTCCTTGGCGCGCACTCAGCGAGGATGCCCCCTTTTGTTTTTTCGCTCGCTCGCGTGTTGATGTGATGTCCCTGCTACCCCTGCTTGTGATCGCGTCCTGGCTTGCTTCTCGGCTTGTGAAAGGCAAACGCCAAGTTGGCAACCAAGCCTCGACATTGTTTCTCACGCAGCAAGAGAACGAAAGCAACCATGTCGGGGCACCGCCGGCGCAGCAGCGCCAGCGCGCGGGACGACCGCAAGGTCGAGATGCTGGACAACTTGAGCCTGAAGATCGCGGTGCTGGGCGCCAGCGGCGACCTGGCGAAGAAGAAGACGTTCCCCGCGCTCTTCAGGCTGTTCCGCAAGAGGTGTGGCGTCCATTCGGGGGTGTCGGAGCGGCCGAAATGGCCGCAATCGCACGGCGTGTTATGTAATAGGCGCCATGCCGCGCGCCACTTTCGGCTGCTGCGTGTTTTTGGCGCGCTGCCTGTCGACATTGGCCGCTGACACAGCTGTGCGCCGCTGGTTGGCGGTGGCAGCCCCACCAGGCGGGCAGGAGGCCGCGGCATCTGCGCCAGCCCTAACTGGCGCGCCAGGCCCGGCTGATGGGTGCCCCTGCCGCCGCAGCTTCCTGCCCAAGCGCGTGGCCATCATCGGCTACGCGCGCAGCAAGCTGTCGGACGAGGACCTGAAGGAGAAGCTGCGGCCGCACCTCAAGGCCGAGCCGGAGACCGTGGAGGCCTTCCTGCGCCTGGTCACCTACATCCCGGGCACGTACGACACGCCGGACGGCTTCCGCACGCTCGAGCGCCGGCTGCAGGACCTGGAGGACGCCGACGGCGGCGCGCCCTCCGGCCGCATGTTCTACCTGGCGCTGCCGCCCTCCGTCTACCCGCAGGTCTGCGCTGCCGGGAGGGCCCCCTGCAGCGCTGCCGCCCAGACAGGGCCTGCGGCTGACGGCGGGCCTGGCGCCCGGGCCGGCAGGTGTCCAAGGGCATCAAGGAGAACTGCACGCGCCTGCCCGACCGCGAGGGCTCCTGGCTGCGGCTGGTCGTCGAGAAGCCGTTCGGCAAGGACCTCGAGTCCAGCGAGCAGCTGGCCGAGGAGCTGGGCGCGCTGTTCCCGGAGGAGCAGCTGTACAGGTGCGACTGGCGCGGCTGGCCAGGCAGCCAGTCACCGTGCCGGGGGGGCCAGGGCTGAGCCCCTGCGGCGGCGGCAGGATCGACCACTACCTGGGCAAGGAGCTGATGCAAAACATGCTGGTGCTGCGCTTTGCCAACGCGTTCCTGGCGCCCACCTGGAACCGGCACTACATCTCCAACGTGCAGATCAGCTTCAAGGAGCCGTTCGGCACCGAGGGCCGCGGCGGCTACTTTGACGAGTTTGGCATCATCCGAGACGTCATGCAGAACCACCTCATCCAGGTCCTTTGCTGCGCCCTCTCCCGGGCCCGTGCTGTTTGGGCGGGCGGTGTGCTGAGCGCTCCACGCCCGCCTCTGCACTCGCGCAGGTGCTGGCGCTGGTGGCGATGGAGAAGCCGGTGTCGATGGGCGCGGACGACATCCGCGACGAAAAGGTCAAGGTGCTGCGCTGCCTGCAGACGGTGGCCGTGGAGGACACGGTGATCGGGCAGCACGTGGCCGCCGGCGGGCAGGAGGGCTACCTGGACGACCCGGGCGTCCCCAAGGGCTCCAAGACGCCCACCTTTGCGGTCTGCGTGCTGCACGTCGACAACGAGCGGTGCGGCAGCGGCGCCTTCCGGCCGCGCGAGTGCAGGCCCGCCCGGCCGCGCAGGCGGCTGACCTGCGCAAGGGGGGGCCGCAGGTGGGCGGGCGTGCCGTTCGTGCTCAAGGCCGGCAAGGCGCTGAACGAGCGCAAGGCGGAGGTGCGCGTGCAGTTCAAGCCGCCGGCCGCGCCGATCCACGGCGAGGCGGAGCACATGCGCAACGAGCTCGTGGTGCGGCACCCCGTGCCCCGGCCCCCGCCCGCCTGCCTGCCGGCGGCCGGCCCCCGCCCGCGCAGCCGAGCCCGACTCCCGCGCCCGCGCCCGGCGCGCAGATGCGGCTGCAGCCGGACGAGGCGATCTACATGAAGATGGTCGTCAAGCGGCCGGGCCTGGAGATGGACACCATCATGAGCGAGCTGGACCTGACGTACAAGGAGCGGTACGGCGACAGCTACATCCCGGACGCGTACGAGCGCCTCATCCTGGACGCGATCCGCGGCGACCAGCAGCACTTTGTGCGCAGGCGCGCCGCTTCGCCCCCCTGCCCCGCCGCAGGAGGCCACCGCCAGCAGCGGCGGCGGCGGCCTGAGCCCCGCACGCGAACGCAGGGACGAGCTGCGAGCCGCGTGGGCCGCGTTCACGCCGCTGCTGCACGCGATCGACGCGGGCGAGGTCGAGCCGGAGCGCTACCCGGCCGGCAGCCGCGGGCCGCCGGCGGCCGACGTGCTCATCTCCAAGGCGGGCTTCCGCAAGAACGCAAACTACGCGTGGAAGAGCGACATCCGCGGCTCGCTCGACCTCAAGCGCTGAGGCGGCAGCCCGGGCCCGCAGCCTGCTCTGGCGGCCCGCCCTGCGCAGCGGCGTGACCTGGGCACCGGCGGGTGTCGCACCGCGGGTCGTTGCACCGGCCCTGCTGGCTGTTGTTTTTCCAGGGCAGCGATTGCAGGCGCCCTGCAGCAGCGGGGCCGCCGTGACTGTAATGCTTGGAACTGCTCGCATTGTGAATGCCCTCAGTCGCAGGCTGCAAGCCAGCTGCACGAGCAGCACCAACAGGCAGGCAGCATCGCAGCAGGGAGCTTTGATCAGCAGCTGCGCTGTCTAGACCGGCTCCAGGGCACATCGCAGTCAGCCCCGTAGAGGTGGCGCTTGCACTACTTACCAATCAGCTTGCAGTGGGAAGTAAGCCTGCCGCCTGTGCTGCAAGAGCGAGAGAGGAAAATGAGTTGCTGCGAGGCGCCGTGCTGTCCACTCGCACGGACCGGCCCCCGATCTTGTTATATACAAGTCACCAATCGCTCATCCTTCCCCCCTTTGCCCCTCCGTCTTTTCCGTCGCACGGCCGCGCAAATGCCCAAGGGCACTAAAGCGAGTAGCTGCACTAAGCGGATGGCTCGCTAGCGGGCTAAAGCCCGCGAGTCCACGTGTGAGGCTGGCGTACAGGATCAAAGCCCGGAGATGATAAATCGAAGGGTCACGACCAAGGTCTTGAGCCTCTCTGAGCCAGTCGCGCTTCAAACCTCTCTGCGCCCCTCAGCCCACCCTCAGCTCCGCCGCTCTCGCTCGCTCGCTCGCTCCGTCCGACCGCAGCAGCAATGGCGCTCAAGGGTGTGGCCTTCATTCCCCGCGTGCTGATCGCGCTCAGCCTGGTGCGCGCTTTCCTCCCCCGCCGCAGTCTGCCCCGCGCGATCGAGCCGCACACACGCGAGTGCAATGCTACGCTCTCGCACCTCGTGCGCATTGCGCCGTCCGCACGCGGCGGCGCAGCGCACGCCGCATGGAGGCATGCCGGCCGCCATGGGCATCGTGAGGCCGCAAGGCCTTGCGGGCAACACGCGCCGCCTGCACTGACCATCCCGGCGTCCGCGAATGCAGTTTGTCACGTTCTGCGGCTTCGTCGTCATCGTCGCCGGCCTCTGTGCGCTCCTCCTGGCCCGGCACATGCCGATCGCGCCCCGCCGCCGCCTGCGCGCTCGAGCGAGAGCCGCCGCGCCGCGGCCGTCGGCAACATTGAATGCTTATTGACGTGCCTCTCTTCGCCCTGCAGCCACCATCCAGAAGGCGACGAACGCGCTCGGCCCGCCGGCGGACATCCCCGCCGAGACCGTCAACCTGTACACGGAGACCTACACGCAGGCGCTCGTGGTGCGTGCCTCTTGCTTGCTTTCTCTTCTTGCCCCAGCTGGTCTGCTTTGGCAGCCTTTGAGCTTCGCGAACCTTTTCCTCTCCTGCGCACGGCGACTGAACCAAAATTCATTGGCACTCCTGCAGCAACCTTACCCCGCCAAGCACGGCTTCCAGTTCTCCTACATCTGGTGCGCCCCCTTCACAACTCCTTGTTGTACACACCAAAGCCCGCTTGTGCTGCCTGAGATTGTGCGCACCCGCAACCCAAGTTGCGGATGATGCGAAACTCTTCCGCAGGAAGTGGCTGACCCTATGGTTCTGCTTGCTTGTAGGTTCATTATCTTCGGGTTCGGCAAACGCTACCCCTCCCCTCCTCTGAGCTGACCTCACTGCCTCCCTGCCTCCTACTGAGCAAATGCGCCTCCCTGCCGTGCAGCCAGCTCACTGTCTTCCTGTTCTGCGCCCTCATCGCCGTCGTGCCCGGTGCGATCTCCACTGCTGCCCACCCATGCAGCCACTTCAAGCCCCACTGTTCCGGTGCTGAGCCCGTCCTGGCATTGCAGGCCTGCTGCACACCTGCCGCGCCGCCGCCCTGACGCTGCTGGCCATCCTCTGCACCCTGACCATCACGGTGCGCTCCTGTCCAGCATGCTTGCACCCTCAGCCCACATCGCCTATGAGACACTGACACTGCTCACACTCGCTGCCTGGGTGCAGGTCGTCAACAACCTGGTCTTCTTCCACAAGAGCGACGTCGCCAACACCGTGTACGGCTCCACCAAGATCAACGTCACGCTGGCCGGTGCGCAGCCCCTCTGGCTGGCCTCACCCTCCTGCCGACCCTGTCCTGGCCGTGCTGGCTGCCGAGCACCTGAACACAACAACTTGCAGGCGCGCTGTTGGTGGTTCTGGGCAACGCCTTCACCATCCTGACCATGGGCATCGGCTCGCCCGTCGCCACCCACCACGAGGTCCCCATCAAGCAGCAGCCGGCCGCCGTCGCCGTCTAAGCCGCCCTTCTGCCAGCCTCCCCAGCTTAGCAACACTGCACATAGCGGCAGGACAGCCGTCGCTTGCAGGCCTCCCCTGCCCGGGGCAGCGCTTGCCGCCACAGCGACGTGGACGACCCAGCGGAGACTGCGGCCCGCGCCAGTACAGGCACGGGTGCTCGGGCCCAGGGGGGCCACAATCCCCCCCCCCACAGTTTTAGCAGCGCGGCCCATCCAAGCGGCCTGTGCGGCGCGGAGGCGCGCCGGTTTTGGTAGACACCCTTGCTGTTTCAGAACTGCAGCGGAGGGCGAGCGAGTGAGGGGTGTGGTGAGAGCAGCACCGTGGAGCAGGCGCAGACATATATGCATCGCGACCTGGCTGATGAGAGGGCCCGAGTGGCGGCCCTTGTTTGTGGCTTCTATAGATTTGACCTGCTTCCTCCCGGCCTGGCCGCGTGAGCCGGCGCCGTGGTGCGCGCGTGGCGCTGCTTGGCAGGCACAGAGGTGCCTCGGCAGCTGCCGGAGCGCGTGAGGCATGCTGCTGCTGCTGTGTAAGCCTGAGCACACCAAAACTGTGCCGCACACTTGCATATTCAGGTCACCGCGACGCTGGACGCTGCGCAGTCTAGCAGCAGGCAATACAAGCAGCTCAGCTTCCGCAACTCCCCCCTGCCACAGCAGCAGGATGTCAAGCACACAACCGCGGCAGCACGCACAGCTCTTTCCCCCTACAGCAGCAGCAGCAGGCCCTGGTGCTTGGCTATGTACCCGCTGCGCGCGAGGCGCAGCGCGCGCGGGCTGTGCCCAAAGTCGACGTTGCAGCGGGACGTGAGGATGCTGAGCTGCTCCTGAGAGACCTGCAGACAGGACACAGGAGGAGATGGGCAGGCACTCGTACGAATTCAGCGGGACGCTCTCGTTCCATGCAGCACGTCAGGCCTCGGCCGGCCGGCGCACCTGCTGCATCGCGGCCAGCATCTCGTCATCGTGCTCCAACACCTCCGCTGCAATGCGCTCCAGGAAAGGGACGAGGTCCGCGTCGCCCTTGAAGCGATCGCAGGTGTTGCAGCAGCTCACAACGTTGCCCTCGGTGAACGCGCCCGTGCTGACCATCCTGTGCAGTTTGTTGGGGGCCATCCGCCACTCCCGCTGCAGCAGAACAGCACGCCTCTGTGTTGGGAGAGAAGTGGAAGGCTGCAGCCGCACAGCCTCTGCGTCGGAACAGAAGTGGAAGGGCGGCCGCAGCTGTGGCGGCAGCGGAGCAACGAAGCGCACCTCGGACGGCGCGACCGGCAGGTAGCCGCAGAAGAAGCAGCCCTCCGCCAGGACCTCCAGGAAGTGTTCAGTGCAGGTCTCGTCATAATGCACGCGGAAGCGGCCGCCAGCCATCTGATCGAGCTGTCGCGAGGCAATGCGCAGCTGCCTCAGGATCACTCTCGGGCGGAACTGCGTGCGCGCCAAGCGCAGGCGCCGCGCGGTCATCACGCCGCTGCCGTCGATAATGTCCCAGCACTCCTCGCAGAGCGCCTCGCTCAGGCGCTCCTTGCGAAAGTCCGGCGTCATGGCCTCGTAAGTGCGCGGCGTGACCACGCGGTACCGCTCGTACTGGTTGTCGCAGTTGGCGAGGCTTGCCATTACGGGTCGAGGTGAATGAATGTGGCAGAATTCGGGCAAACACCGGCTTCGGCGGCGGGGCCGCAGCCTGGGCTGAAAAAACCCCCCTCCTTCTTTCCCCCTCTTGTACTGATTGATTCTGCTGTCACGCTGTCCTTCAGCACTTGTTGCTTGGCGACTCTTAGCTTCTTCCTGCCAAGCTTGAAGTTTAATTTTCGCTGAAGCCGGTGACCTGCTGCCCGCCCGGGTGGTCATCAGCAGGCAATGTGCATGCCAGACCCAAATGCCTGCTGCACACCTTGTTGTCACCCTGCCAATGTCAGGCACCCTCTGCACATACAAAGTGATGACAATTTGCCTTGGGCGCTGCTGCTGGCTCTGCTGACGGATAGCCGTTCCTACAACTGTACCGACAAGCCGTAAAGGAATTCTTTCGTGCGCTCGAGAATGAGGGTTTCGCAGCCGTCCAGCCGCATGCGGAA
Organism: Trebouxiophyceae sp. KSI-1; assembly: GCA_003568905.1. NCBI lineage: Eukaryota > Viridiplantae > Chlorophyta > Trebouxiophyceae > Trebouxiophyceae sp. KSI-1. Next base: position 9,087 of record BHFV01000484.1, read on the forward strand.
GTCCTCTTCCAGTAACAGCACATTTGGGTCCTGTGATAGCATCAGTGTGCATGCCAGCTGATCAGTGTCTGCTATCAAGGGCTGTGAGCTGCTGCAAAGGAGAAGGCTGCTGCAAAGGCAAGGGAGCTACGATGTGGAGGAGGCAGCGCCGCCTACAAAGCTTGGCCGGCCGGAGCGTGGCGAGCTCAGCCTCCTCGAGGCGAGTGGTGTCCCCTTCGATCTGCTTGATGCAGCGCGGGATGAAGGGCACTAGCGCATACCCGCGGTTGACCACTGCAGTATTCAAGTGCCTGCCTCCTATCTGCGACCGCCTTGCGTGAATCCCAGCACGGCTTTCCTGGGGTGCAGCCCTCCTCATGCAACTCCCTCAGCGCATCATGCAAGGCAGCACGCGCGCGCAAAAGCCGACATATGTCTCTTCCTGTCCCAGGAAGTGAAGAGGTGGGTGCTCGCCGTCTCCTGGGCCTTGTTCTTGTCGTCCCGCGGCGTGTGGGTGCTGCGGTCCAGCCCCTCCAGCATCTCCGGACCAAGCCCAAGCTGGTGGGGCATGCACGCCTGGTTTTATAGCGGCTCGCAGGGCGTCAGCTGCTCCTGCCGCCTTGGCCTGCACCACGCCAGCCACAGCCCTGGCAGGTCCCACCCGGACGAGCGCGTTGGCCATACTTTTTCTGGCTTCCAGCGGGGCGACTGTTGTGCTGGCATGGGCGCGTCAGCCACTTGTTGTAAATCTGATGGCCCACACCGAGCGCCAGCACGATCCCCGCCCTGCCCCGCCGCCGCCGCCGCCGCCGCCGCTCTGGATCTTGCGACGCGGCGACTGCGGCCGCGGCGCTCGCCCGCTGGTCGACCAGTGGGCAGGTCGCGCTTAGCGAGGCCGCAGCGCGCCGAACACTGGCAACACTGGGGGCCCCGTATGGGTGCTTGCGCCAAATCCTTCTCTTCAATTCACCGCGTAACCTGGATACTGCTGATATCTAACCAGTAGCTCCCGATCGCATTCGGCGCGCCCAGAACCACATTCGCATCGGCGAAAAGCAGCCGGCATCTTGTGCGCAAATGCCGCTCGCCATCATCGCGGCGCCCCGATACCCAAACAGGAATCGCTGACAGCAAAGGGGCGATCCTGTGAGGCGCTGACTAATCGACGGCGGTGCCTAGGCCCGCGGGCGCATCGCCATGGCGGCTCATGAGAGGGAGGAAGTGGAGGAGCCGTCTGTGCAGGCGCTGTACCGCAAAGTGCTCGCCTGGAATTACTACGAGCTGTGGAACAAGCTGGAGCAGGGCGAGGGGCCCGTCGAGAAGCTGGAGGCCGTCCCCACCACGTTCGAGAATGAGCAGGTGCATGCCTGCCCGGCTCGCATCCTGCCGGGCGTCTTGGCAACGAATATGCGCTCATAGCGATCAGGAGGCACTGCAGAAGGCATGCACTGCCACAATTGCTCGACACAGACGCCCTTGAGGCTGGGCGCAGGACTACATCTCGCGCTTCGAGCCGCTGATGCTGGAGGAGTGTGCGGCCGTGCTGCTGCGCGGGTACGAGGAGGCGGAGCTGGTGCAGCCGCAGCGCTGCATCACCGGTCCCTCGCACATGGTCTGCCCTGCGCGGCTCTCCGAGCTGCTGCTGCTGCACTCGTCCCCTCGAAAAGGCTGACACGAGCGCTCCGCTGCCGGCTGCAGAAGGACGGCTTCACGATCGTGCAGGTGCTGGTCGAGTCGGGCGCCGGGCGCCAGTTTGCGGCCACGGACGTGATCCTGCTGACAAGGGAGGACCCCAACGTGCGGCGTCCCTCCCGCATGCTGGGGCCAGCTGCCGCCGCCCCCTGCCCTGTGCTGAGCCGGCGGCCCGCCCGCGTGCGCGCAGAAGGAGGGTCTGAACGAGCAGCTGAGCGCGCTGGGCGTGCTGGAGGCGCACCGCGGCGACCAGAGCGTCAGCCTGCGCTTCTTCCTGGACGAGGCCGCGCAGCCGACCGAGCCCGAGCGCCGGCGGTGGGCCGCCCCTGCCGCGCCCCCCGCCGCCTCCCTGCCCGCCCGGGCGCAGTGAACAGCCCAGGCGGCCGCGCGCAGGGTGCAGGCGGTCGCGGCCGGCCTGCGCGAGCAGCAGCGCGGCTTTTTCATCACGCGCCTCGCCAGCGTCGCGACGCTGCTGCGCGAGTGGCAGGCGCTGCACGCGATCGGCCAGGTCGCCTTCCGCGGCATCCTGCTGTCCGGGCGGCGGCCGCCGGACGCGGCGCCGCGCCGCGAGCTGCGCGCGCCGCAGGTCCGCCTCCTCTCCCCTCCCGGGGGCGCGTGCTGCCGGCCGGCCGCTCACCTGCGGGCGCTGAGGGGGCGGGCGGGTGGCAGGCGATGGCCGAGGCGATGGCGGCGGAGTACAACGCCTCGCAGATGCAGGCGCTCACGGCCGGCCTGGGCGGCCAGGAGGTGGTGCTCATCCAGGTGAGCACGACGAGCCCGGCCAACCCCCCCACTCTGGCCCCTGCTCTGCCGAGCGAGGAGGCGGCTCACACACGGCGCCCCGCAGGGCCCGCCCGGCACCGGCAAGACGCGCACGCTGCTGGGCCTGCTGGCGACCATCCTGCACGCCGCGCCGGAGGGCAGCCTGGGCCTGTCGCGCCCGCCGCCGGCCGCCCGCCGCCCGCCGACGCCCGCCGAGCGGGAGCGCCTGTGGCTCGCGGCCGCGCCGTGGGTCGCCGACCGGCCCAGCCCGCGGTCAGGCCCCCTCCCCTTTTGGTGCGGCTGGCGCCCGTGGCGCCCGGCCGCCCACGCCGCCGAGCGGGCGGCCGATCCGCAGGGACGCGGTGCGCCCGTGGGACGGCGGCAGCGTCGCGGACGTCTTTGGCCTGCTGCGGGTCGCGCGGCCGCTCGCGCTCGGCGGCGACTCGGCGCCCCGCGCGCGCGTGCTCGTCTGCGCGCCCTCCAACTCGGCGCTGGACGAGATCGTCATGCGCCTCCTCTCCTCCGGCATCCTCGACCGGTCTCGCGCCCCTCCCACCCCCTGCCGCCGCCAGCCCCCCGCCTACAGGCAGCCGACGCGGGCCCGCCGTGTGTGCCCGCGCAGGCGCGGCGCCCGCTACGCGCCCAGCGTGGTGCGTGTCGGCCTGCAGGTGCACCACAGCGTGCAGTCCGTCTCCATCGAGGCGCTGGTCGAGCAGCGCCTCGGCCGCCTGGCCGTCACCGCCAAGGCACCCTCCCCGTGCCTTCCTGGCAGGCGCCCCGAGCGAGCCCCCTCCCCCTGCTGAAGTGCTTTGGCGGCGGGCGGCCAGGGCAAGGCGCCCAGCCGGCAGGAGCGCGACCGCGCGCGGCTGGCCGTGCTGGAGGAGGCCAACATCGTGTGCGCGACGCTCTCCTTCTCGGGCTCGCCGCTGCTGCGCCAGCTGGCGCGTCCGTTCGACGCAGTCGTCATCGACGAGGCCGCGCAGGCCGTCGAGCCGTCCACGCTCATCCCGCTGGGCACCGGCGTGCGTCAGGCGCGCGCCTGCCGCCGCTGCTGCACCTGCCGGCCTCCCGCTCTGAGCAGCCGCCTGAGCCCCCCCCCCCCCTGCGTTTGCAACGGCAGGTCTACCTGATCGGCGACCCCGTGCAGCTGCCGGCGACTGTCATTTCCAAGCGCGCCGTCGCCTACGCGTACGACACCAGCCTCTTCAAGCGGCTGCAGACGGCCGGCTGCCCGGTGCACGTGCTGGATACGCAGTACCGCATGCACCCGGCCGTCTCGGCCTTCCCCGCGCGCGAGTTCTACGGCGGCCTGCTGCGCGACGGGCCGGGCGTGGAGGCGGCCAACCGGCGGCCCTGGCACGCGCACAAGGTGCCCCTCCTGCTGGCTGCGAGGGCTGCGCGGGTCGGTCCCGACAGCGGCGGCGGCTCGGCATGACGGCGGAGCCTGCGCGCGCAGTGCTTCGGCCCCTTTGCCTTTTACGACGTGCGCGGCACGGAGACGGTGCCGGAGGGCAGCAGCAGCCTGGAGAACCACGCGGAGGCGGAGCTGGCGCTCAGCCTGTACGCGGCGCTCGCCTCGGACTACTCGCAGCTGCGCGCCTCCGACGCGATCGCCGTCATCTCGCCCTACAAGGCGCAGGTCAAGCTGCTGCGCCGCAAGTTCCGCGAGGCGCTGGGCGAGGAGCTGGCCAAGTACGTGGACATCAACACGATCGACGGCTTCCAGGTGCCGCCCGCCCCGCCGAAGGGCGGCGGACGCCGCGGCCCTTCGCAAGGGGGACCCGCGCCCGAGCCCCGCGGCCGCGCGCGCGCGCAGGGGCGCGAGAAGGAGGTCGCCATCTTCTCCGCCGTCCGCTCGCAAAAGGCCGGCAACATCGGCTTCGTCGCCGACGAGCGGCGCCTGAACGTCGGCATCACGCGCGCCCGCTGCAGCCTGCTGGTCGTCGGCAACGCGCGCGCGCTGGCGACCAACTCGCGGTGGCGCAACCTGATCCGGCACTCGCGCATGAACCGGTCCGCCCTCGCCCCACACAGCCGGACGCGCGGACGGCGGGAGCGGGCGGCGGGTCGGTGACGGCGGGCGGGCGGCGGTGGCGCAGGTGCTTCTTCCCGAGCACGCAGCCGTTCGCCAAGTACATCAGTCGGGTCGTGGCGGGCGAGCTGCAGCCGCACGGGCCGACACAGGAGGACATGCAGGCCGAGGCGGCGACGCAGGCGGCCGCGGACGCGCACATCGACGGCATCTACAGCGACGACGAGGACGCGCCCGTCATCAACCCCGTGCTCCAGGCCGCCGTGCAGCCGGCGGCGGCCAGGAAACGGCCCGAGCCGCCCACGCCTGCGCGTCCGCAGCACTCCAAAAAGCCGCGCGCCGCAAAGCAGGCCGGCTAGGGCGGGCATGTTGAGATAGTGGAACGCAACGCCCAGAACCGAGTCTGCGAGAGAGGCTGCCCAACGCGAGTGCGGCCGGGCAGCACGTCCTGTGTTTCATTGCCGCTAGACTAGTCTGTGAGCGACTTCGGTGATAGGGGAAACAGGCAACGAGCCAGAGGGAGCAGCCGGAGCACCGGGTCGTGCAGCGAAACCAAGCAAGGCAGATGCGCCGGGCTGCGGCCGGGGCTACTGGTCCACCGTCCAGGGGTAGGCCTGCGCGCCGCGCCAGCGGAAGCGGCCGCCGGTCGCCAGCGGCGGGTGCCGCGCCTCGGCCGCTACGCGTTTCTGGAAGGCCGGCGAGGGCGGCCCGAAAAAGGGGGCGCCCTTCCACAGCAGCTTGACCGCCTGCCAGTAGATGAGCAGCGCGTCGCGCTGCGGCTGGTAGCCCCACCTGCGCGCGCCGCCGGGGCTTGGAGGCACCGACACGGCGCGCCCAGCGGCCCAACCCGGGAAGCAAAAGGGAGCGGCACCGTAGCAGCGCGGCCGGTCCGGCGTCCTCCGAGCGCGCGTGCGGCCGCGCGGAGCGCCGCAGCGTCAGCAGCGCCGTGAAGTAGGCGCCGTGCTGCGGGTGCGAGGCGCGGACGGAGAGGGACAGGCTGTCGCCCGCCGCGCGCGTCCGCAGGTGCCTGCATGCCGGCCGGGCGTGTGAGCAGGGGGCAGCCAGGCGTCCGCCGGCTGGAGCGCACAGGGCCGCGCGTCAGCCGTGCTGGAAACGCAGGCTGGCTGTGGGTTGGACGGAAGGGCTGCTCGCCAGGTGTTGGCCATGTCCATGAAGGGCGAGACGTGCAGCGCCTTGGGCACCGACTCGCCGTCCGGCGAGAAGAGGAAGGTCACGCGCGCGCCCCAGGGCGTGTTGGTCACCTCGGCGATGCAGCGCGCAAGGCCGCCGCCGGCGCCGTAGCAGTAGTACACGCTGATGGGGTTCTGGGAGTAGCCGGCCGTGACCGGGTTGGTCAGCAGCCGCACGCCGCCTGCAGTGGCAGGTGCGGCTATCAGATGGCAGGGGCTGCTGGGGCTGTGCGGGTGCTGCGGTGCGGGGACGGCAGGGCGCGCCGTCAGTGCCAGCCAGCCGCCGCGCCTCCGCCGCGCTGAGAAAGTCAGCCGCCTGGCTAGCAAACCAGGTCGGTGGCGCGTCCAGGTCGATGAGCGCCATGCGCACCGGGTACCTGCGTGCAGCGCCAAGGACTGCCTCAAGATGGGCTAGACATGTCCACTGCAGCCGGCGAGTTCGGCGGCAGGATGAGCAATCAGTGCGGTCATGAGGAGGAAGCACAAGCACACGCCGCATCCAGTGCAGCAGCGCACTTGAAAGCGTTGTGAACCGGCGCGCGCCGCTCGTGCATCACTTCGCCTTCGTAAAACACGGCGCCATTGAAAGTGTCTTTTCGCGGCAGCGCCGAGGACACTAGTCTGTAAGGAATGTCAATGAGCACGCGGGTTGTCGCCCACGCGAACGTCCACAAAAGACTCAACACCATGCATAGCTTGGCCAGCATGTCGTCCGCGTTCTGCATCGGCGCGGCTGCTGCTTGAGCAGCTGGCTCAGCGCCGCGCTCCCCACCCCTAAGTCTCTAAGTCTTGCATGGACAGTACTTGACGTTGGGCATGGCAGCCCTACGCACCAACTTCACACTTCACCACCTCCGTGCTTGCAGACAGCTGCGATTAGTTGAAGCCGTGCCATCATCCCTTGCAGCCAAAATTTGCCCATAGAGTAGACAAGAGCACGCCAGGGCATGGTGCAGCCCCGATTGAGTTGCTGAGGCGGGCAGCATCATGGACGACTCGCTGCTCGGCGAGCAGAAGCCGAAGAAGGCGGGGCTGTTCAAGCGCGCAAAGCGCAGGGCGCAGAAGGCTGTCGGAGCGGGAAAGTCGAAGCTGGGCACGCAGCCGAGCCTGGGCCAGCGGAAATCACTCAACCCGCGCTCGCTTGCGGCGGACGCGGTACAGCATGCGACGCGGAAGACGCTGCGCCTGTCGGTGAGGCTTCCTGGATTGCGAAACACCGCCCCTATCCCCGCAGCAACTGCGCTCGCCTCTCCCGCAGCGTTTGTTAATAGGCGAGAGATGCTGTCAACCTGCACCAAAGCAGCCCCTCCCGGCCACTGCGGCACGACACCAATGCGGGAAGGCGCTGCTGCTTGCCCTGCACACCTGTAGCCGGTGCAAGTGCCCGCCCAGCCGCTGATGGCAGCCCCTGCCAGCGTTGGCGCCCCCAGCCGACAGCTGTGCCCGCCGGACCTGCAGGGCGGCGACAAGAAGGCGGCGGCGCAGCGCGAGACGCGGCGCATCGGGCTGAACGTGGAGGGTGCCAGCAACGTCCCGTACGTGCACAACGGCATCAAGACGAGCAAGTACAACGTCGTCACCTTCCTGCCCATCTTCCTATTTGAGATGTTCTCGCGCGCCGCCTACCTCTACTTCCTCGCCCAGGTGCGTTGCCCGACAGCGGCAGACAGCCCCCTGGATGCGCCGGCCACGGCAGCCGGCCGAGCCCGTGCGGCGCATGCAGGCGTGCCTGTCCTGGTGGAACACGGTGTCCCCCTTTGGCGGCATCGGCTCCACGCTCGCGCTCGTCTTCGTGCTGCTGGTGGCCGGCGTCAAGGCGGTGTGGGAGGACGTCAAGCGGCACCAGGAGGACGTGAAGACCAACCGCAGCGCCGCGCACCTCGTCAACGCGGACGGTGCGGCGCCCGCAGCCTGCACCGCGCGGCCATGCCCGGCAGCCACAGGGCTCAGCCTCCCCGTCCCGCCGCGCCGCAGGCAGCGTGGCGGACATCGCGTGGAAGGACGTGCGCGTGGGGCAGGTGGTGCAGGTGAACGACGGCGAGCTGTTCCCGGCCGACCTGCTCTGCCTCTACTCGGCGCTGCCCGAGCGGTGCGGACCCCCGCCGCCGCCGCCGCCGCCCGCCAGGCGGCAGGCCCTGACGCCGTGCGCGTGCGACGCCAGGGTGTGCTTCATCAAGACGACCAACCTGGACGGCGAGAGCAACCTCAAGATCCGGCGGCCGGTCGACCTGGGCGCGGGCGAGGAGGCGCTGAGCAACGCAGGCGTCATGCGGCTGCAGGGGCTGCTGACCTGCGAGCCGCCCAACGCGAACCTGCACCAGTTCCAGGGGCGCTTCGAGGCGGGCGCGCCGGGCGGCGAGGGTGCGCCCTCGCCCGACTGGCCCCAGCGCAGACAGGCACCGGCCGCCCTGGCCGAGCACCCTGCCCGGCCGCAGGCGCGCGTGCGGTGCCGGTCACGATGAACGAGATGCTGCTGCGCGGGTGCACGCTGAAGAACACGGGGCACGTGCTCGGCCTGGTCGTCTACACCGGCGGCGACTCGCGCATCCAGCGCAACGCCGCCAAGACGCCCAACAAAGTCGGCACGGCGCCTCCCGCCAGCCGGCCGCCGCCCCCCGCCCGGCCGCCGCCGCTGCCGCTGACCGACTGGCTGACCAATCCGCGCGCAGGCTCGTACGACCACTTCCTCAACTTCCAGATCGGCTTCGTCATCATCATGCAGGTCTCGATGAGCCTCTTCTGCGCGGTCGCCTCCTACATCTGGCGCCAGAACGCGGGCTACGAGCGGCCGCAGCTCGGCTTCAGCGCCTACACGCAGGTGCCCTGTTGTCAGCAGCCGGCGGGTCGCCTGCACTGCACCGCACGCACGCATGAGTGAGGGACTCATCCCCCGCGCCCGCGGCGGCAGGGCAACTACGCGAACGGCGGCGCGTACACCTTCATCCTGCTCATCACCTTTTGGATCCTCTACTCCTACCTCGTCCCCATCAGCCTGTTCGTCACCATGGAGATCGTCAAGTTCTGGCAGGGCTTCATCCAGATGCAGGCCGACGACGAGATGTGCGCCCTCCAGCTTCCACCTCCCCGCACACACACACAGCCCACAGCACAGCGGCAGGCGCTCATGCGGGGCAGCCGCGCAGGTTCGACGCCGGCATGGAGGAGCACTGCAAGGCGCGCAACACGAATCTGAACGAGGACCTGGGCAAGGTCGACTACATCTTCTCGGACAAGACGGGCACGCTGACGAGCAACGAGATGCAGCTGCGCGAGATCGCGGTCAAGGGCGCCAGCCTGGGCACCTCCGGCGCCAAGTGCCGCCCCCCTCCTGGTCCTTCCGCAGCAGCAGCGGCCACCCGGGGGGCGGCGCCTGACCGGGTGCACCGGCTCAGGCTGGAGGAGATCGAGGAGGGCGACCCGCTCGAGGCGATGGCCGCGTTCGACCCGCAGCTGCGCGGCGCGCTCGGCAAGCTGCTGGAGGAGGAGGGCGAGCTGGCCGACCTGGTCGCGGCCGGCGGCAGCCCGCCCGAGGTGCTGCGGCTGGGCAGCAGCGCCGCCACGCCCGAGGCACGCCCTCTGCGCCCGCCCGGCGGAGGGAGCCGCAGCCCGCCAGCTTGCTCACGCGGCGGCCGCCGGCAGGCGTTTGCGGCGCTGGACCTGGCGCCGGAGGAGGTGGAGGCGCTGGGCGGCGGCGAGGCGGTCGAGGCGCTGCTGCGCGGCTACCACGCGGTCGACTTTTGGCTCAACCTCTGCCTGTGCCACTCGCTCATCGTGGAGGACGGGCCCAAGGGGCGCGTATACCAGGCACACGCCGCTCTCCTCCCGGTCCGCCCGCAGGCGCGCGGGGCAGCAGCGGGGGGGCGGCTCAGCCACGTGCGCGCGTGCGCAGGGCCCGTCGCCCGACGAGGTCGCGCTGGTCGAGGGCGGCCGCCAGCTGGGCTTTGAGTTTGCGCACCGCACGAGCGACGGGCTGACGCTGCGCGTGCTGGGCGTGGAGGCCACCTTCCAGGCGCGCCCCCCTGCTGGCGAGCGCGGCGCCCTCAGGCCCCCCCGGGAAGCCAGGCTGACGGCCCCTGCCGGCACGCGGCAGATCCTGAACATCATGGACTTCACCAGTGACCGCGGCCGCATGAGCGTGATCGCGCGCTGCCCGGACGGCACCATCCGCCTCTTCTGCAAGGGCGCCGACACCAAGGTGCTGGCCATCGTGGCGCGCGACACGCCGCCGGGGCTGCTGCAGGCGACCGACCGCAACATGCACCTCTTCTCCACGCAGGCGAGCCTGTCCTCCCCATGCTAAGAAGGCGAGCCTCCGCCTTGTTCCCTTGGGCCCGGCTCAGCAGGCGAGGCGCGTGGCCGGCAGGGGCTGCGCACGCTGGTGCTGGGCAGCAAGGTGCTGGAGGAGGAGGAGTGGGCGGCCTGGGACGGCCGCTACCAGGAGGCGGCCGCCGACCTGGACAACCGCGACGCGCGGCTGGCGGCGCTGTACGCCGAGGCGGAGGCGGACCTGCAGCTGGTGGGCGTGACCGCGATCGAGGACAAGCTGCAGGAGGGCGTGCCCGAGGCCATCCACACGCTGCTGCAGGCCGGCATCAAGGCATGCGTCTCTCCCTGCTGCTGCAGTGTCAGGGGCGACACCGCCACGGCCCGATGTTGGAGTTACTCCCGCTGCTGCTCGCGCAGGTGTGGGTCATCACGGGCGACAAGCAGGAGACGGCCATCAACATCGCCATCTCCTGCAAGCTCATCCGCCAGCCCGGCTCGCTGCTCGTCTGCAACGAGACGTCGGCCGAGGCGGCGGCCGCGCGGCTGGACGCGCTCGCCGAGAAGCTGCGGCAGCAGTACGCGCCGCTCGCGGGCGGCCTGCCGGCGCCGCACGCGGGTCCGCTTTCCGACCCTCCTGCATGCCTGCCTGCCCGCGCTCTGCCCTGCCCTTGGCCCGAGGCGGCAGCGGCCTGATCGCAGGCGAGGAGGGCGGCGGCGACCAGCGGCCGGGCCTGGTGCACGCGGCGGAGCTGGTCATCGACGGCGGCACGCTGTCGCACGTGCTGGGCACGCCGGCCGAGAAGGCGCTCGCCCGCGTCGGCTCGCAGGCGGGGGACCCCTCCGAGACCGGCCGCTGAACGGCCCAGCCAGACGGCCCCTGCACCCCTCGAGAGGCTGAGCCCCCCCGGCCTGTCTGCAGTGCGGCGCCGTCGTCATCTGCCGCTCCTCGCCCGCCCAAAAAGCGGCGGTCGTGCGCATGATGATGGAGCACGAGATGGCGGCGGCGGAGGGCGGCTCCAAGGGGCTGCTCAAGTGGTACCGGCGCCAGATGAAGAAGCAGGCCGGGCGCATGCTGGCCATCGGGGACGGCGCGAACGACGTGGCCATGATCCAGGCGGCCGACGTCGGCATCGGCATCATGGGCAAGGAGGGCCGCCAGGCGGTGAACAACAGCGACTACGCGGTCGCGCAGTTCCGCTTCCTGGTGCGGTCGCGCTCCCCCCCCCGGCCCCACCCGCCCGCCAGCCCGGGCTCGGTCGGAGCGGCGTCTGACCGCCGCCGCCCGCCGCGCCGCTCTCAGGTGCGGCTGCTGCTGGTGCACGGCACGCTGTCCGCGTACCGCCTGAGCCGGCTGATCAAGTACTCCTTCTACAAGAACATCGTGTTCGGCATCATCCTCTTCCTGTACCAGTTCTACAACGGCTTCTCCGGCCAGGCGATGGTCGACGGCATCTCCGCCGCCGTCTACAACGTCGTCTTCACCTCGCTGCCCATCCTGCTGTTCTCCGTGCTGGACCGCCCGGTGGTGCGCGCGCCCCTCCCGCCGCGCGGTCGGGGCGGGGTCTGGCGGCCGCGAGACGGGCGCCCAAACCGCCGAGCGCGCGCGCGCAGGTGCGGCTGGACACGCTGATGCGCTTCCCGCAGACGTACAACTTCCGCAGCTCGCTGACGACGGCGACCTTCTGGAAGAACGCGGTGGGCATGGCCATCATCGACGCCGCCATCTGCTTCTTCATCCCCTACTACGCCACCACCGCGCGCGGCGAGCGCAGCATCGCCGACCTCTACTCGATGGGCCACACCGTCTACTTTGCCATGATCGGCACCGTCACGCTCGAGGTGCCGCCCCCGCGCCGCTGCTGCCCGCGCCTTGTTTCCCGCCGGATCGCGGGATCCCGAGCCCGCGCGCTCTGGTCTGCAGGTGTCGCTGGTGAGCCGGTACTGGACCAAGATATTCGCGCTCTTCGTCTTCCTCTCCTACACGCTCGTCTACCCCTTCGCCGTCCTGTTCCCGCTCGTGGAGCAGGTGTTCAACATTTACGACGTGACGCAATTCGGCGTCGCGTACAACATCTTCGGCAACGGCTCCTTCTGGTTCACCATCCTGCTGTGCAACCTGGTCACGTTCGGCCACCGCTACTTTGAGCGCGCCGCCGTCTGGCTCTTCCGCCCGCAGGCGCGCCGCGCGCCCGCGCCCCGCCGCCCGCGCCGCCGCCGCCCGCGGTTCCGACTCCCGCCCGCCGCCCGCAGGACCTGATGATCCTGTCCGAGTTCGAGCGCGCGGAGGGGTACAACACGGAGCTCAACTGGCAGACGCGCAGCCGGCTGCAGGTGCTGTCTGCCGCCGGTGGCGTGGACGCGGAGCCGACGAACGGCTTGAACGGCCACACGGGATTGCGGGTGACCAGGAAGAAGGGCGAGACGCTGCTGTCGCCAGAGGTGGAGATGTCGGACTCGCAGGCGTTTGTCGTCTGAGCGCGCTTGCCCTGCTTTCATGCCGTTTCGCTCCGTTCCGACTGCGTCGTTCACATAGCTTCCCTTGTAGGCTCGCTGCTGGCGCGCTGCGCCTGCGGCCCCGGAACCCCAGAAACCCAACGCCTCACACCCAGCGCCGATGGCTGCTGTGGATTGCGCGCCGCCCGGCGGAGAACGAATTGGAAAAACTGGAGGCATGTCACGGGTTGCGTCAATTCCGTCCCCTTCTACGCTCGCACTGCTGCGGTCAGACGCGGAAAATTGTGTAGACCCGCATCATGCGCTTGACCACGCGCGCCTTCTGCTTGACCGGCCGCGGCGCCGCCAGCAGCGCGAGGTCGGCCTGCAGGTTGCGCCACTCCTGCGCGCCGCCGCCAGCCAGCCGCCGCCGCCCGCGGAACAGCCGCACGCAGCGCTCGTGCACGATCGCCAGGCGGTACGCCAGCAGGCCCTGCTCCTCGGCCGACTGGCCGTCCGTCAGCGCCTGCACCGCGCGCTCCACCTCCACCATCGCCAGCCTGCGGGGGAGCAAACCCGGTCAGCCGGCCGGGAGCTCGGAAGGCCAGGCCCGCGGAGCAGCCCCCCGGCGGCCAGGAGGGTGCGGTCGCCTGCAGGGCAGAGCCTCATAGCGCGGGTCTGGCGGCGCGGGCGTGAGCCAGCGGTAGACACCGTACAGCGCAGCCGAGGCGATGAGCAGCGCGGGCACCGCGGCCACCAGCGCGATGCTCAGCTCGTTGGCGCGCAGGATCTGGTCGCACTGCAGCATCGCCGCCTCTGTGTCGACCTTGAGCTTCTGCACCTGCGCGCGACGGCAGGCCCCCGCTGTCGTCTCACTGCTCTGCCGCCCCACGGCTGCCCTGCATCTCCCTTCTGCCTGGGCATGCATGTGGTACGCCGCAACCCAGCCGGCGGCAGGCAGGCCGTCACGAGGCAAGGGCTGGCATGCCTGGATGAGCAGCGTGCGCGGCAGCCGGCCGGTGACGACCGATCTGATCGGCTTCTTCAGCTCGCGCTCGTAGGACGCCATGAGGAAGTCCAGGTTGTCGCGCAGCTCGCCCGCCTCGACGCCGGCGGCGACCTCGGCGGCCTGCGTCGCCTGCGCGGCCGCCGCGGACGCCCTCTTTCCGTCCGGTGCCGCCGCCGGTGCGACCGCCGGGCTGGCCGGCAAGAGGCAGCAGAGTAGGACTCACCGGGCTGGCGCTGCCGTTGTCCCGCCGGAAGTCCGCGAGCATGCGCACCAGCGAGGCCTTGTCCGCCTCAAAGTCGTCCGCCGACACGATGGAGCGCCGCTGCGGGAGTTACGGAGTCAGCACGTCGCGTGAGTTACACCTCCAGCAAGACCGGCCCCGGGGGGGGCCGCGCCTGGCGGAAGGTCTGGAACAGCTCGTCCCGCACGGCCAGCAGCGGCCGCAGCATGTGCTCCTGGTAGGCGGCGCGCGCGGCGGCGGCCGCCTGCCGCCCCCACCGCTCCAGGTCGTCGCTGCCGGCCAGCCGCGAGTGCCTGCCGCAAGAAAACAGCCTCGGGCTCGCTGTCCGCGCAGCCGCTCTGCAGATGCAGAGGTGATGGGAAAGGGGCGCGCCTGAAGACGAAGAGGGCGGCCGAGCAGGCGGCGCAGCCGGCCAGGCCGTAGGCGACCCACTGACGGCGGAAGCGGCTGGGCACCGCCAGCCACGGCGGCAGCGGCGCGAGCGGCGGCTGCACGCGCGCGAGGCCGTGCGCCTGCAGCAGCGCGGCGTGCGCGGAGGTGCGGCGGCCGATTTCGAGGCGCACGCCCAGCGCGCGCTCGCTGCGGGCCAGCAGGCCGGCCAGCGGCGCGG
>BHFV01000485.1:683-22910 GCA_003568905.1 Trebouxiophyceae sp. KSI-1
GGGGGGGGTGGGGGGGGGGGGGGAGGCGGCAGCACGTGTCGTAGTTGACCTTGTCGGCGTCGATGAAGCCGAGGTCCACGGAGCCGGGCCCCAGCTCCGCCAGCAGCGCGTCCAGGCTGTCCGCCGCCGGGCCGATGCGCAGGTCGACGCGGTCCTCCACGCCCGCCTGCCGCCAGAACGGCCGGCCTGCAAGCGGCCGAGCGGGGCTCAACAGAGCCCGCCCGGGGCAGGCCCGGCTGCGGCGCTCAGGGCCGGCGGGCGGCTCGCCGATCTCGGGGTACTCGGCGCTGATGTCGAGCGCGTGCACCCGCCCGCCCGGCGGCAGCCCCAGCGCGATGCCCAGCGTGGTGTAGCCTGCGCCGGCAGCACCCCCTGCTGCTTCAGCCTGGCCGCGAGCCGGGACCGGTAGCAGGGCACAAGGCGCTGGGCCGTTGCGGTGTCGCCTGTAAAGACGCCGACTTCAACCGCCGTCCTGGCGTTGGTCAGCCGCAGGAGCAGCTGCAGGATGGCGACGCTGTCCGGCGGCGACAGCATGCCTGCACGGCTGTGCTGCAGCGACACCTGCACCGGCACCGGCGCGACTGCAATGCTGCGGCATCTGCAGGAGCTCGCAGCCGGAGGCCTGGAAAGAATTGCAAGCAGGAAAGCTCTCCTCACCTTCTGCAGGCCTTCCAGCGCCTCATTCGGCTTGCACGAGTGCGCCACCAGGTACTCGTGCAGCCCGCGTTCCAACTCGCTGCCGCCGCGCTTGCCTGCAGGGGGCAGGTGCCGGCAGCTGTGGGCATGCGCCGATAGCAGGCCATGAAGCGCCGGGACCAGGCGCAGGAACGGTGCGAGGGCGCACTGCTCTTAAATTCTGACGCGACAGCTGCGCGACTGCGCGGCACGGCACTCGGCTTGTGCGCCATGAGCCAATGGCCTCGCAGTGCATGCCACCATTGCCGGGGCGCTGGCGAGGCCACGGGCGCACCTGCCATCGCGCCGTGCCTCGTGCCCTCGCAGCCCAGCTGATCCTTAAGCAATCACTGTGCGGCCTTTCCAGCGGGGGGCTGGGAGACCTAACTAGCGCGCGAGCGACAGCGGCCGCACACCCGAGCTTGCCCATCTTCGTGCAAGCTTTTGCTGCAGGATCATAGCTTGACTTGTACAGCTCGAAAGACCAGGCCCATTGTCTAGACGTCCCGGAATCGCTTTGCCGGGATGTACATCATCCGAGCGTCTCCCCGCGGCCGGCCCCGATGACCACGCGGGACGACGATCCGCCCTCCTGGGCCGAGAAGTTGAGCTTTGTCCGGCTTCACCCGCGGTCTACCCCGTTAATCACATGCTGAGCGTCGGCATTCTCCTCCCTTGTTTTCCACGCAGACGGGGCTGTCATGTACAGGACGGGGCACAGAGCTGGTAGATAACGATGGTCGAACGCCTGAGGCGCTGCTGCTGCCTGCAGGTCCTGGCCGGCAGCGCCCTTGCCGTGCTCGTGCTGCTGCTGCGCCTGGTCCTGCTGCCGCTCAAGGCGCTGGCGATGGTGCTGCAGCGGTGCAGAGCCCACTTTGGCTGAGCGCGCCTTGGCAAGGCTCCCGAGACGTGCAGGGTGGCGGCCATGCCGGCCGCGCGCGCTCTGCTTGCCTGCCTCGGGCTGTCCGCCGGCTATGTGCTGCCCTTTTACGCATTGCCAGTGGCGGGCGACCGCAACCGGCCGGCCGTGGTCAGGGCCCGCATGGCGGCCAGCCTGGCCTACTGCGCAGTCGCCTGGCTGCCGGTCTGGCTGCTGCTGGGCCAGCCGGCGCGCCCCCAGCCTCGCCCAGCCGGCGCCCCCCCGCGGGCGCTGGTGCGCTCATCTCGCGTCTCGCGTCGCAGGAGGCGGCGGCCTTCGGGCGCCAGCTGGGCCTGCGGCGCGACGGGCTGCTGCGCGCCTCGCTCGTGCCGCTGCTGCTGACGGCGGTCCTCTTCGCCGGCCCGCTCACCCTGCTGCTGGTCGAGCGGCGGGCGGAAGCCGGCCGCCCGCGACGGCCGCGGCTGGGCCTGCCGCCGGCGGCGCGGCTGCGGGACCTGGCGGTCGCGCCGCTGACTGAGGAGTTTGTGTTCCGGGCGCTGCTGCTGGCGCTGCTGCGGGCCGAGGTGCGTGCGCGCGCCCACTCCCTCCTTCCGGCTGCGTCGGGCCGCCGTCCCAACAGCAGCTCGCCGCAGGGCGTCCGGCCGGCGGCGGCTGTGGCGGTCGCACCGCTCTTCTTCGGCACGGCTCACCTGCACCACCTGGCCAACCTCGTCCGGTCGGAGGGCCGCCCGCTGCGCCAGGCCGCCCGCATGGTCCGCCCTGCCTCCTGCTGTCCGCCGGGCGGCGGCTCCGGCTCGGCACTTAGCCCCCCCCGCCGCCCGCCCGCAGGTCGGCTTCCAGTTTGCCTACACGACCGCCTTTGGCTGGTACGCCGCCTGGCTGTTTGTGCGCTCGGGCCACCTGGCCGCCGCCCTGCTGCCGCACTGCCTCTGCAACTGGCTGGGTGCGCCCGACCCCGCGCGCGCGCGGCGCTGCGGCGCGCCCAGGCTGGTGGCGGCCGCATTTGCGCTCGGCGTCTTGGGCTTTGCCGCGCTGCTGCAGCCCTGCTCGCGGCCCGCCGTGCTCGGCGGCGCCTTGCCCCGCCTCTGTCCCGGTCCCATCTGTATACCGTGTTCACTGTATTAGCAAGCGGGCCCAGCTTTCAGGCTTCCGTTTCTTCACCTGAGTCTGCCTCGACAGCTCACCGAATCTGATGCCCCGCTGGGTCGCCCAAACTGTTTCAACTCTCCTGTACATTGCCGAGCGGTCCCAGAGTTAATCCTGTGTGGTACTGTGCGGTCCAAGAGCACCAGAGTCGAGAAGGTGGCGATAGCTGACCGGGCAGCCCAGGTTTGGTGGCGCCATCAAACCGCTCGTCGGCATGCAGGACCCTGCGCAAGACATCACGTCCGTCGTGCGCGTCCTCCTGAATGGTGAGCCTTTCTGCGCTTTACCACTCGACTGAGTAGCTGCTGCGGTATCGTGCTTTCCCATCAACTCGCATGCCCACTCACTCGGGACTCTTTTTTTCGCAGGCTCTGCGACGGAGCGGCAAAAGGTGATCGACAAGTGCTTTACGCCTCAGGCGGAGTTTGTTCACCCGCTGCTGACGTTGCGCGGGAGGTGAGCAGGCGATTTCTTCCTCCCGGCATGCCCAAGCGCTGCGGGGTACTGCGGGGATGGGCACCCATCTGCGAGGCTGCTGCATGCAGGCGCCAGATCTTCGATCTGTACCAATACTGGTTTGAAGTCAACACTAGCATCCGGTTCGAGCTGCCCAAGGTGGTCCTGTCTCAACAGAAGGACCGGCTGGTCCTCGAGTTCAACGAGTACCTGTCGCCAGTCTTCCTGCCGTGTACCTGGCCCTACCCACTTCCTCCGCTCGCAAGCCACGACCATACCCTTCTCGCTCAAACCAGCATGCGGCCTGCCTGCAGTCCTGTCGTACACCATCCGCCTGGTCATCTTCCTCGACCTGCAGCGCACGCCCTCCGGCTTTCGCATCTCGCGCCAGGAGGACCACGTGCTGTGGGCGCAGTCGCTGCTGCGCACGCTGCCGCCGCTCGGCCGGCTGTGGTACGGCTGCGGCCGCGCCGCGGTCAGCTTCAGCATCCTGACCACCATGCGGGTGCGAGGGCCTCCATCCACTCGAGCTCTGGTGCAGGCGCCTGTAGCAGAGGCAGCAGCTCGGCCTCTGGGAGGTGGAGCGTGCTGCTGGCCCTTGCAGCTGACGGACCGCCATTGCGCCGTGCAGGTGCTGGGGCGGGCGGCTGCCCTTGCCTCCCACCACCTGCTGCCGCGCCTGCCTCGGGTGCGCCTGCTCGCCGGCCAGCAGGCCGACCGCGACGCTTTGGCAGGAAGTGCGCATGCGCTTACTGCTGACGCTGCCTGTTTGGGATGCAGACGGCCTGGTTCGGGACGCTGCAGGCCAAGCTGCAGGATGCCGCGCAGGTGGGCTCTGAGCGCTCGCCGCCGCCGAGCCAGGCGCCGCCGCCCTCACACGCGGCTGACTGTGCGCGTGCGGCAGGTGCTGGACAGCAGAGTGCTGCAGCGGTGGGACGCAGAGGCGGCGGAAAAGCCGGTGGCCGCCTGAGCGCAGCAAATCGCTGCTCTTGCAGTCACGCAGTATCTCTAGAAGTATTCGCACGAACAGGCCAGGCAGCAGAGTGCTAGGGAGCCCCGCGCTTGTGAGGCGGCCTGCAGGCCTGCCAGGCATCCAGCAGGCGAGCCTGAGGTTCGCAGCCTGCCGCCGGGTGCACACCGCCAGTCTGTGACGCGGCACCCTCCGGTCCCCCGCCAAAGCCTGCATACGGCGGCTGCAGCGCGGCACACAGCACCCGCCAAGCCAGCCCGGCCTCACCCTCCGTCGGCGGCCCGCAGCGCTGTGTAGCAAAAGTGCAGGTCCGGGAAGCGGGCGGCCGCCAGCGCGGCCGGCAGCCGCCCCGGGTGCCGCTGCGCCAGGCGCTGCAGGTCGGCCAGGCAGGCGCGCAGGAAGGGCGCCTCGGGGTGGCGCCGCGCGAAGGCGGCCGCCTCGCCGTCCGGCCGGCCCCCCAGGCGGCCCGCGAGCTCCGCGTAGCGCTGCTGCTCGCGGCCGTCCGTCAGCAGCGCCGACACCTGCGAGCAAAGCGGGGTGCCGACGCTCACAGCCGGCCGCGCGCTCTGTCGAGGCCTGGGGCAGGGCGGGGGAGGGGGCGCGCGCCTGCGGCGCCGGCGCCGGCGCGAGGCTGGCCGGGTCCAGCAGGTGCGCGGCCGAGGCGGCCAGGCAGGCGAGCGTGCGTGCGTGCCACTGGCAGTGCGTGCCGCGCGCAAAGACCGAGTAGTCGACCGCCGCCAGCCGGGCCAGCAGCGGCAGCAGGCAGTCCAGGAAGAGCGGCCGGCCGCCGGGCGCCGCCTGCTCAGCTGCTGGGCGGGGTTCAGGGAGGGGTGCCCCCCTTTGCCGGCCACAGGGCAGGGGGGCGGCGGCGGCGGCGGGCCTGCATGACGAGGCGGCTGTCCGGGCGGTGGTGCCGCTCGCGCGCCTGCCGCGTCTGCAGCGCCTCCGCAAGCGAGCCGCACGCAAACCACTTGTCCGCCGTGTCGAACCTGCTGCCGCCGGGGCGGACTCGGTCGGATGTGCAGCGCTGCAGGGGAGGCGGGCGGGGGGCGCTTGCCAGCGGCGCGCCTGTCCACCCGCAGGAACCAGGTGCCGCCCGCGTCCGCCAGCGCCAGGCCCGCGCCCTCCTCGATGCCGGGCTCCGCCGCCTCCTGGCCGGGGGCGGCCGCTTCAGGGGCAGTCTGCTGGTCGTCCTGCCCGGCCGGCGGGCAGCCGTCGCCCGCCGCCTGCCCCTCCGCGACCGCCGCGGCGGCGTCCGCCAGCCCGGCCTCGCCCCGCCGCGCCTTGCTCCTGCCGCCGCCGCCGGGCGCGGGCGCCGGCCGCTTACCGGGCCGCTCAGCTGCCGCCGAGGCACCTGGCTCGTCCTCGCCGCCTGGCGCAGCCTCGGCCGGCTGCGGGCTGCCCTCGGACACGGGGTCGAGCTGGAAGATCAGCCAGTGGTGCTCCAGCAGGCGGTAGACGCCCGATTCGGAGATGGCGTCGGACGCCCGCCAGACCTGTCAAGGGGGGGACCCCACCAAGCCGGTCAGCCGACTGAAGCATCGCATGCAAGGCATCACTGGGCTTGGAGGGGCGGGCTGGCCTTGCTGACGCGGAAGCGGAAGGCCCAGCGCTCCTCCAGCGCCTCCTCCAGCTCGCCAATCGTGTGCCCGCCCGGGCCGCAGACCATCTGCTGCACAGAGACCTCGTAACGCGCGGCCGACTGCTGGCAGCTGACCGGTGCGACCGGCATCCTGCCGTTTAGGTTGGGCAGCTGCGCCAGGCCCCATGCCGCCCAGGGGAGCCTGCCCAGGCAGCGGACACGCGGCTCAGCATCCCCTGCGCCCCAGAGCCTATGTGCGGCAGGTCTGCAGGCACCACGGGAGGGACGGCACGCACCAAGCCGCCATAGTGCAGGCTCGCTCCCGAAGTCGGGAAGTTACTTGCTGTGGCTACTCGGCCACTTCCTAGGCGGCCACTGCAGCTCGTCGCACGTCAGCCTTCACCGTCCGCGAGCACTGTGACCCGCAATCGACGACAAGGCCGGCTGCTGGTCTTTCTTCGACCCACTCCCCCCGCGAGAAAAGTTTTCACCGCGCCAAATGCGATTGTGATGCCGCGAGTTCCAGTCGCGTTTGCTGAAGCGAAAGTTGCAAAGCGATAGACCTCGAGTATTGGAGAATGAGCAATCACGACTGCAAATGAAAGCACGTCAGCAACAAGGACCAGGGGAGGAAGAGGTTTCCGAAACCGCACAACCTTCGCCCGCCGCCCGATTGCCTCGCGCAGCCATTGCATGTAGCGCTGCACCTTCCAGGCTACCCGTCACGCGCCGCCCACTGCTTCCGGAGCGCTGAATTCCACAACGCGCATCGGCGGCTGCATGCTTTCCTTCCTGCAGCGATAGCCGCGCAGCGCTATGCGCGCCAGATGCTGGC
Source organism: Trebouxiophyceae sp. KSI-1 (assembly GCA_003568905.1). Lineage (NCBI taxonomy): Eukaryota > Viridiplantae > Chlorophyta > Trebouxiophyceae > Trebouxiophyceae sp. KSI-1. Next base: position 7,228 of record BHFV01000485.1, read on the forward strand.
CAGAGTCATAGTCACTGCACGCAAGTTTGGCAAAAGTAGGCCAGCCACCGGCATGCGGCAAGCTCTGGCGGAGCAGTGGCGGCTCTGCTGCGGCAGGGCGCCACCGGCGAGCCCGGCGCGGCCTCGCACCACCTGGCAGGCGCCCTGGCGCCGAGACTGTGGCGCTCCTTCGCTCAAGGCGACAGAGCGTGAGCACCTTCTGCCTGGAACCTGTTGCCCAGAGCGTCGGCTGGCGTCCAGCTGACGTGACCTGACCTCTCCTCACAGGCCTGCCGCCGCGGCGCGGCTTTGCGGTCGCCGCTGCAGCTGCGCCCAAGCAGGAGGCGGCGCCGCAGCCTTCGCACCCGCCGGTGGCCACGCCCTCGCACTGCTCCGGCTGCGGCATCCCGCTGCAGCAGCAGGACCCCGACAAGCCCGGGTGCGGGCTGCCTGCCACTGCACAGTCCGCGTCAGCCACAGGCTGCGCTGGGGCCCCTTTCCGAAGAGCACCGTCGCCTGTCACCCGCAGGTTCTTCCAGCTGCCCAAGCGGCTGACCGAGCCGCCCGCAGCTGAGATGGAGGAGCTGCCCGAGGCGGAGGAATCGCCAGCAGCGGAGGCAGCAGCGGACGCGGTCGCCGAGAGCGGTGAACCCGCGGGCGAGGCGGAGGACCCCGAGACGGAGGCCGCCTGGGCGCGGCTGGACAGCCTGCTGGAGGACGAGGAGCTGTGGGAGGCGCGTGCACGGCCCCCCGCCCCGCAGCCCGTGCCTGCCTGCGTGGCTGGGTCTGGGCTGCGGGGCTGACTGGCGCGGCCGCAGGGCCCGCCGCGGCGCCGCTGGTCCTTCCCGCGCGAGGCGGACGAGGAGGCGGCCGAGGCGGCGGCGCCGACCGTGCTGTGCGCGCGCTGCTACTCGCTGCAGCACTACGGGCGCGCTGCCCTGCCCTGCCGGCCTGCTCGCTCCCGCCGGCCCGTCGGCAGGCAGGCTCCCACCGGCGCCGGCCACCCCACCGCGCAGGGCGGTGCGCAGCGCGGCGGCCGAGGCGGCGCTGCCCAAGTTCGACCTCGCGCGCCGCGTCGGCCGCAAGATCGCGCTGCAGCGCTTCCGCCGCCCGCTGCTGCTGGTCTGCGTCGACGTCGCCGACTTTGACGGCTCGCTGCCGCGCGAGGCGCTGCGGGCGCTGCTGGCCAGGCGCGCCCCTCTGCCGCCGCGGGGTGGGGCGGGCCCGCCGGCCGCGGGCCGTGCTGACGGGACGGGCGGCCTGAAGCGCGGCGGCGGGCGCGGCCGAGGGCGGGCGGGAGGCGTGCCGCCTGCACCTGGCCGTCAACAAGGCGGACCTGCTGCCGCCGCAGGTCACGCCGCAGCGCCTGGAGGTGCCCCGCCGCGCCCTCCCCGGCCCCCCTTGGCAGCCTGTCACCGGTGGCGAGCGGCCTGACGCCCACCCGCCTGCCCGCCAGGCGTGGGTGCGGCGGCGCGCGCAGCAGGCGGGCCTGCCGCGGCCGGAGGGCGTGCACCTCGTCTCCTCCACGCGCGGCCGCGGCGTGCCCGACCTGCTCGAGGCGCTGCACCGCGCGGCCGGCACGGCCGGCGACGTGTGGGTGGTGCGTGTCCTTTCCCCCCGGGGGGGGCCGGAGGGCGGGCCGCGGCCTGCAGCGCTGAGGCCGGCGCGGCGGCCGCCGCTCGCAGGTCGGCGCGCAGAACGCGGGCAAGAGCTCGCTGATCAACGCGAGGCGGCGCGCGGTCGGGCGCACGTGCGCGCGCCGCGACGTGACGGCCGCGCCGCTGCCGGGCACCACGCTGGGTGCGCCGCCGCCGCCGCCCGCCCGCCCACCCTCCGCAGCATGCTGCGAGCCTGCCGGCCCAGCTCTGGGCCCCTCTCCGGCAGCCACCAGACCCCCGCCCCCTGCGGCCCCCTGCAGGCGTGCTGCGTGTGGACGGCGTGATGGCCGGCCGCGGCCGCATGTTCGACACGCCGGGCGTGCCGCACGGCCACCAGCTGTCCTCGCGCCTCGCGCCCGAGGAGGCGCGCCCCCCGCCCAGCCGGGCTGTCCGCCGCTCGAGCGCCGTGGGCAGCCCCCCTCACTTTGGGAGAGCAGCCGGGCGAGCCGAGGCTGCGCCCGCCGCGCCCGCAGGTGCGCCTGCTGCTGCCGCGCGCCCGGCTGCGGCCGCGCACCTTCCGCGTCGGCGCCGGCCAGACGCTGTTCGTGGGCGGCGTCGCGCGGCTGGACGTGGCGGCCGCCTCCTGCCGCACGCTCTACCTGACCGTCTGGGCCTCCGCCGACATCCCCTGCCACTTTGGCAAGACCGCCGGCGCCGACGAGCGGTACACCCGCCCCCTCCCCGCTCGCCGCCCGCCCCGACTCCGCGGCGACGGCCGTCTCGAGCGTCGGCCGCGGCGCCGGCAGGTACGGGAGGCTGGCGGGCGGCGCGCTGATTCCGCCGCTCGGCGACGCGGCGCGCCTCGGGGCCGGACGGGCCGCCGTCCTCGTGCACGCTGGGCGTGCGCGGGCCGGCCAGGATGCCCGAGCTGCCGGAGCTGCCGCTGCTGGGCGCAGGGGGGCGGCGGCCGCGTCAGCCCACCCCCGGGCAGGTGCAGGGGCGGCTGCGGGGCCCCGTCCGCGCAGGGTGCACGCGCCTGGAGGAGAGGTTCTGCAGGCTGATCGCGTGGTCGGACAGCTTGGAGATCTCCTCCTGCAGCTTCACGTTCTGGTCCTCCAGCTGCTTGACCAGGCGCGCGTTGCCCTCGCTGCCGCGGCCGTGGAAGCTGGACAGCGCCTCGCGCGCGGCCGCGTCGCCGCCGCCGCTCTTCTTCTGCAGCCGCTCGATGATGTTGTACAGCCGGTGGTTCTCGTCCTGCAGGCCGTGCCGGGGGGAAGGGTCAGTCGCCGCTCGGCCGCGGCAGGGGGGCCGCAGACGCGGGGGGGGCTGCGGCAGGGGGTTGCGCGCCTCGAGGCGCCGGTTCCAGCGCTTGAGCTCGCCGACCAGCTGGGAGTTATAGTTGTTGGCGCGCCGCGCGCCGACCAGCACCTTGGCCACGCGGTTGCCGACGTAGGAGGCGACCTTGTTCAGCTGCTCGATCTCGCTGGCCAGCTGCGCGTTGTCGCCGCGCAGCGACCTGCCGGGCGTGTCCGGTCAGGCCGAACTGCCCCCGGAGCCTGGAAGGGCAGGCCGGTGTGTGCGCGGCGCGCCTGTTCTCTTCCCTGAGCCGCCAGACCTCGTCCGCGCCGGCCGGCAGCTTGCTGCCCGCCAGCCGCCGCTCGAGCGCCGCGTTCTGCTCGGCCAGGCGCCGGTTCTCGCGCTCCACCTTTTTCAGTTGGTCGCGCATCTGCGCCCGGGGCGGGGGCCCCGCTCAGCGCCGACGCCGGCACACTCGTGACCTAGCATGGAAGGAGCAGATGAAGGCGCCCGCCGCACATGAGAGCGGCGGGGCCGACAGCGCGGCCTTCCGCACACCCAGACGAGCAGACAAGCGAGGGGCCGCGTGTCGGAGGCGGGCACGCGCACGCGATCGCGCGGGAGGCCGGCGAACGCACCCGGTCGCCGGAACTGCCGGGCAGCGGCGCGCCACCGCGGGCGCTGGGCGGCGAGGCGGGCGCCTTGCCCAGTATCTCGGACAGCTTGCGGCTCAGCTGCCGGTTCTCCTCGGACAACCGGCCCACCTCGCTCGCCAGCGAGTCATTGTCGCTGCTGCCGGTCCCGCTGCCCCCGGCGCGCGGCTTGCCGTCCGGCGCCCCGCCGCGCGGCGCGGCAGGCTCGAGCTTGCCTGACCGCCCGGCCTCCATCGCCCGGCCCAAAGCTGCACGCGTGCGCCGGCTCAGATCTTGTGGCATGCACGGCGCGATCCGGCGCCGCAGCCGCTCTGCACGCGCAGCGAGCCGGCCATGCCCACGCGCGCACGCTCAAGTACGCCGACGGCGACCGTACCAAAGCGACAGTTTAGCGGGCAGAGCGGGGCTCAATAGGCTGGCCGCACAAGCCTTTGCACGCTCCAAAAGCGGCTGGCTGATCCGTAGGGACCACTCCCTACGATGGCGATTGCCTCTCGGCGAGACAAACAGGGGCAAGCGCCCCCACTCTATCCTGGGGCACGGCTGCATCTGCCGAGGGGACATGCAAAATTGCAAAGGCGTCGGCCGTCCGAGGGCGGGCAGGAACCACGTGAGGCTTGGCCAAGTGTGCTGGTACAGCTAAACACCCAGTGGACTCGCGAAGAACCCCGGTCAAGGACGCCCATTGATGTCAAGGAAACGCACCCCGTCACAGGGGCAGGCCGCGAGGCCACCCAGCCAATGTCGAGCCGCTTGATGGTAGCTCTACACTCCTGCCCGCGCCGCTCCTCGCCTCCGCCCTCCGGGCCGCTCAACGCAACCTCCGCATGGAACGCCGATCTGCGGGCAGCAGCGGCAGGCTCGAGCGATCCAAAGAGCAAGCGATGCTTGCGTTGGACGCCTGAGGCTGCACCGAGGGCGTCGGCTGCGCCGTGAAAACGGACCCGGGATGCCAAGCTATCGCACGAGATGAAAACACGAGGAGAGGCACCCTGTCAAGGCGCGGCTGAGCGCCGATACCGGCTGGCTCTTGCCTCCCGGTACGGCGCGCCCTGTTTCCAGCGGTCTGCCGGAAACAAGGTTCCAAGAAAACGGGCATTTTGCTCCGCCAAGAACGGCTTTAACCAGGGGCGGAAGGTGGTGTCTGGAATGTGGGGAAGGAGAATCAACGTATGAACAAGCTCCCGAGCGCTGGGCGTGTGCACGAGAGCTGGCGCGCGCATGGGCTGCCGCCGCGATGATTTCGCAGCGTGGCGGCGTGCACGCCGAAACACAGGCTAATGGGCACATAAAAAGACTCGCCGGAGAGGCACGAGGTGCGCAGTGACGCCGGCCGAAGCTGCGGCGCCACAAAAAATGGGCGCGTTGAGCTACTCGGCGGGACAGCAGGCGCGCGACTGGTCGCACGGCATGCCGAATTCAAACTCCGATCGGGGCTATTGAAACATCCACACCGCGAAAGAACCGGCGCCGGTGCCTACCAAAAAGGTCCCCTATTTCTCCTGAGCCGCCGTGCGTCCCGGAAACGACGCTGCGCGATGCTCCGTCGCTACCAAACCTCTACACTGCCAAACAATCACCCGTGTGCCCGCTCGCGCGGCGCGGGGAACGCAGGTCAGGATCACATGCGGCAGCTGGCCGCACCTCGATCTGCCGCTCGCGCCCGAGCGTTGCGACGCCCGCTTTACGCGCTCGCAGCTCCGCTACTCCTTCCTTGATGCCAGCGTAGCGGCGACTTGCTGTGAAACACTGCCCGAGCGAGAGCGGTGAGGTGCGAGGCTCCGAACGCCGCGGCTGACAGCCGCCTTGACGTTATTGACACTGCGTGCTGGTGGGTAGCCCTGTGCCTGGCATGCGTGGTGCGTGGTTGGGGAGGAACCGGCCATTTCAGGCTCGACCAGAGCCAGAGCAAGCTTGTTATTGCACCAACTAGCACACCACCGACAACGTCGCGCAGCAGCAGGTCTGCGTCCAAAAGGGGCGGGCCGAGTTCGGGCCCTGTTCGGCGCTGTCTCCCACTGTACAGGCAGCGCCCCCCCTGCGCGGGGGGCGGGCCACCGCAAGCGTGGCTGCCGCCCTGCCAGGCAGCAGCAGACGAGGGCGCGGCGGCAGCGGCGGCAGGTTCACAATGGGGCTGCGTGGCTGCCCCGCTCGCCGGGCAGGGCTGTAGGCAGCTGCGCGACCCAGACGCGCGCGGCTCAGTCGCGCTCCGAGCGCGGGAAGGCGCGCGAATCCTCCCACTTGGTGATGTTCAGCTGGCTGGCCGCCTCGCAGTCCAGCATCCACTGCAGGCTGCCCTCGGCCGGGTTGACCAGCTGCACGGGCAGCGCGCCCGGCAGCGCCTGCACCTCGAGCGCGCGCTGCACGATCTCGGCCTTGCCGGCGCCGAACGCGACGACGACGACGTGCCGCGCGGCGTTGATGACCGGCATGGACAGCGTGATGCGCTCGGGCGGCGGCTTGGGCGAGCCCGAGACGGGCAGCACCCAGCCCTTGGCGGCGGCCGTCTCCTTGCGGTTGGGGAAGAGCGAGGCGACGTGGCCGTCCGGGCCGACGCCCAGCAGGACGACGTCAAAGATGGGGAAGCCTGCGGGCGGCGCGGGGCTGCTGGGCTGCCGGACTGCGGCAGAGGGTGCCCGGGCGGGCGGCACGCGGGGAGGGGGGGGGGTTGCCAGGCGCCGCACCGTCCTTGGTGCGCGGCAGCACCTTGACCGGGATGCCCAGCAGCTGCCCCTCGTACTGCTTGGCCGCCTCGGCCACGCCCAGCCCCTCCTTGATGGCGTACACTTGCGAGCGCGGCACGTCGATCTGCGAGGGCGGCACAGAGGGGGGGCCTCAGCGTGCGCCTCGTGGCGCAGGTGAGCACTCAACTAGGCTCGGCAGGAGCGGCGCGCGACCTTGGACAGGAAGGCCTTGCGCGCGCCGCGGTGGTTGCTGTCCTCGCTGGCGTGCGGCACGTTGCGCTCGTCCACGTAGGCGACGTGCCACTTGTCGAAGCGCGCCTCCTCCGACGCCAGGTGCTCCAGCGCGGTCAGCAGCGAGCCGCCCGACACCGCCAGCGTGAAGCCGCCCTTGGTCTGCCGGGCGGGCGGCGAGGGGGGGGGTTCAGTCGCCTGCCGAGGCCGGCGGCGGGGGGCCGGGGGAGGCGGCGGCCGGGGGGGCGCGCACCGCGACGGCCTTGCGCGCGATCTCGTGGATGCGCTTGGCCAGCGCGTCGCCGCCCGCGTTGGCGTTCAGGTACTGCGTGACGACCATGTCGCGCTTCTCGTCCGGGTAGAAGAAGAGGTGGCCGTCGCCGATGCCGGGGCCTGCGTGGGCACCGGGCGGGTGAGGCGGCGCGCAGAGGGGAGGCGAGCAGGCTGGCGCGGTCGCCGGCCTGTCGGCACCTTTGGTCATGGAGATGGGCGCGACGACGCCGGACGGCATGAGGTGCGCGCCCATCACGGGCGGGATGCCGTCCTCCCAGCGGCTGCGCTCGATCAGGTTGATGCGCGGGTTCTCGGTCGGGTCGCCCGGCGAGGAGGCGGCGGCCGCCTCGCGCAGCGTCAGGCTCGGGCTCTCGCTGCGCCCGTTGCCGCGGGCGGCGCTCACGCTGCGGCTCCGCCCGTTGCTCGCGCTGCGCACGCGCTCCTGGCTCGCGCTGCGCACGCGCTCCTGGCTCACGCTGCGCGGCCGCTCCTCGCTGTCGCTGTCGCTGGCGCTGCGGGCGCGCCCGTTGCTGATGCTGCGCTCGGGCGGCGGCCGCCCGTCGTCGCGCACGCGCCCGCGGCTGAGGCTGCGCTCCGGGGGCGGACGCCCGTCGTCACGCACGCGTCCGCGGCTGGCCGAGCGCCCGTTGCTGACCGCGCGCCCGTTGATGCGCGCGTCCGTGCCGGTGCGCGTCGCCTGGCGGCAGAAGACTGCACGCAGCGGCGGCCGCCGCTCAGCCGCAGGCATTGGCTGGTTTGCCGAGCACCACGTGCCCCTCCTAGCCCCCGCACAGCCCCCGAAACCGGGCTCACCCGGCCCAGGCGGACGGCACGTGTGCCCGCAGGCCCCATGCCATGCGGCGGCGCCAACCAGCAAGCGCTGCGAAGGCGTGCGTAAAAAGCCGGCGAGAACTGCCCCTTTATCTGGAAAGCTCCTCAGGGGCTGAACCGCAGCGCGCGACGGGGAGGCCAGAGGGCGGCACTCGCGACCCGGCTGGCGCGCTCTGGCGCGCTCTGGCGGCCTGCGGCGCAATGCGCAGCCAGAATGCGGCCGTTTGCGTGCCCAGATCCAACGGCAGCGCGCCACAGGGCCAGGACCAGCTGAAATCAGCTCGGCCGGCGCGGCCGGCCCGCGGTCCCAGGTCCGTCGGCCGGCCGCCCCAGCTGGCTTTAGCGGCCCGCGAAGCGAGCGATCCCGAGCACCCTCGTGCATCAGCGGCGCCGCCGCCCGCCCTCGCGTCATAGGCCAAAAGGGGACTCGGCGGGCTGTTGGGCATCTCGGATAAGCGACAGTCGCCCCCCGCGGGCCCAGGCTCGGGGCCACAGCCAGCGCCGTGGCAATTCCGTGAGATCCCCGCTGGGCGGCGCGCATCCGTTCGGAGGCTGGCGAGAAAGTCCACCTTTGAGATGGTCCGCGCGGCCGGGGCGCACAGGAGCGTGAGGGGTGGGCAGCTGTAGCTGGGCCGTTCCGATCCGCGGCTGGGTGAACATATCTCCTAAGCACAGACGCTGGCTCGCATGGCCGGCGCTTCCGACAGCGAGCCGAGCTTGCGGCTGGCAGCGCTTTGCCAACCTCAGCGTTTCCTGCCGGAATGTGTGCGAGCCCTGCTCGCACACATTCCGACGATCAGAGTACCGGCTGCGGCATGGACCGCAAGATCAAGCGCAAGAGCACCTCTGGCTTCGGGCCGGCAGGCAAGAAAGCCAAAAAAGCTCGCCATGATCGAGCAGATGGACCCAGGGCGGCTGGGGTACGACCCGACAAGGTCCGGCGCTGAGCGCCTGCTGTTGACAGGGCATTCTGCGCTGCAGCGGCACGGGGAAGCGGGCATCACTCAAGCTGTCGCCCACCCCTCCAGGCACTGAGTGTTCGTGCGTGGCATGTGTGCCAGGCGCCAGTGCTGGGTGACGATGAGGACGACTTTGAGCTCGAGCTGCCCGATCAGATCGACCAGGAGGAGGAGGAGGATGTAGCAGAGGTGGAGGAGCAGCCGGTGGCCCCGACTGAGGAGGAGCAGGAGCCGCCCAGCGGCAAGCAGAAAAAGAAGCGGAAGCAGGCCGAGGCAGCAGACCCAGAGCTGCAGCAGCCGGCGGCGCCGGAGCCCAAGCCGTCGGCCAAGGCGGAGAAGCGCAAGGCGAAGAAGCAGGCGCGGCGGCTGTCGGCCGCCGGCTGGAGCGCGGCCAAGGCGGCGGCGGCCGGCATCGCCGCGGCGCCGCCCGCGCGCCAGGCGGAGTGGCTGTGGGCCAGCTTCGCGGCGGTCACGGGCGCCACCTTCCTGGAGCGCGAGGGCCTGGACGGTGCGGCACCGGGCGCCGCCGCCGGGCGCCGCCTGCCAGGCTGGCGCTGACAGCAGGGCCGCGCGCAGAGGGCGCCGTCGCCAGCCTGCCTCAGACCGGCAGCCTGGAGGAGCGGCTCTTCGCGCACCGGGCCGGCTGGCGGGAGGAGCTGGCCGCGGGCGGCGGCGAGCCGGGCGCGCCGCTCGTCCTCGTGCTGGCCAGCTCGGCGGCGACGGCCAACAGCCTGGCCAAGCTCTTCCCCACGGTCAGCAAGGCACGGCCTCCTTCTTAGGGGCTCCCTGCCCGCCGCTGCGGCCAGACCTGCGAGCCGCGGCGGGCGAGCCAGCGCCCGCGCCCGCGCCTCGCAGGGCTGCCGCGTGGCCAAGCTGTTCGCCAAGCACTTCAAGGTGGAGCAGCAGCAGGCGGACCTGCGGCGGCCCGTCGCCGTCGCCAGCGGCACGCCCAACCGCGTCGACAAGCTGGCCGAGCTGGGCAGCCTCTCGCTCGCCCGCCTGCGCCTGCTGCTGCTGGACGCGGCGCTCGACGCCAAGGAGCGGTGCGCGGCCGTGCGGCCCCCTTGGACTCTCGGTGGGCTGGTGAGGCGCCGCTGACGCCTGCGCTGGCCACGCCAGGAGCATCCTGGACATCCCGGAGGTGCGCGGCGACTGGTGGCGGCTGTTCGGCAAGGTGAAGGGCGCGGTCGCGGCGGGGCGGACGAAGATCGCGCTGATCGACAGCAGCAAGCTGCTGTGAGGGGGGGTGGGTCAAACAGAGCAAGCTGCAAGCCGGCCGTTGCAGCGTTGCACTGTAACAGCAACACGGCAGTCCGTTCATGAGAGAGGCAGTAAGGCACAATGCCCTGCACAGTCTGTTCGGGAGAGAGCAGTAAGGCACAATGCCCCCGTACACAACCGCAGACAGACACAACGGCACGAGCGCGCTGAAGGCTGAAGCTGGCATCTGTTTAGGGCTTACCCTATACCCTAAGTTGAATGTTAGGGTTCGTCCTCCAAAACCAGGAGCGACAGCCCGCAGCCCGCGCCTGCCCCGCCGCAAATCCGCCCACCAAAGCGCAAACTCATCCCCCGGCGCCGATTAATAAGAGGCGCTCGTGGCTGAAAGCGAGCTCCCGGCTGTGGAAGGGCGTCCGCTGTCGCGGAATCTGCCAGCTGGTGCGCGTCCGGGAACGAATTCCGGCGCAGGCTGCCAGGTGAGTCCCTCCATCGCTCTCCGTGGCGCTTTACGGAGGCACAGGCGCCGCTGTGGGTGCGCGGTGGCCGGCTACGGTCCTCCATCCGTTCTGCATGCCTGGCGCTTCGCGGTCGCGGGCGGCCAGCAGTGCGCACCAGCGCCAGCTCCGCCACCCTGCTGACTCTTCAGCCGCGCTTTGCAGGATTAGCAGGGCAACTCTTGAGGCAGGCGGGCCGACAGTCGGCGAGAGCAGCTAGGGGCGGACATGAGGCGAGGCAGCGGCTGCGCGCTGCTGGCACTGCTCGCGCTCGCTGGCAGCGTGGGCCTGACGTTGGCGGAGTGGCCAGGCGAGTGTGGGTGGTGCTCGCTGGCCTGCCAGCCGAACAGCCCCTCGAGGCACGCCCTGACACTGGCAGGCGCCTGCTGGCTGCAGCCGACGCCACCGCCGCAGCCGGCCGGCGGCTGCTGGCCGTCAACAACGAGACGCTGCAGGTGGGCGTTGCCACACTGTTGGACCAGGGCTCCAAGATCGACATGTGCAAGGTGGACGTGACAAAGCGCTCCTCCTGCGGCGACCTGCTCGGCAACCCCGTGCCCTGCCTGCTGTCGCCCGGCTACCGCGGTCCGCTTTCGCCTCCACCCACCCTCCTGCATAGGGCTGTCCCCACTGCTGGAGGGACCTGGCGGCAAACACCGTCTTGTACCCGCGGCAGGCGTGGTCAACTACACGGTGGCCCAGGGCGACACGCTCAACGTGGCGTTCAGCACGAACAAGAGCACGACCGTGATCATGGGCGGCGCCGCCAACGGCGGTTTCGCCGAGGACGCGCCCTGCCAGCTGGCCGGCATCCTGGGCCCCGCGCCCTCGCAGCCGATCGCGCAGAACAGCATCACTGGCTTCACCTTCAGCCCCACGCGCGCCGTCTGCCCCTCGGTGCGCAGCCCCGCCCGCCGCCCCCGCCCGGCCGCAGCAGCTGTGGGCCTCTGCCAGCTCCTGACGCGACCGCGGCGACCCCCTGTGCGGCGCAGTTCACAAACAACACGCAGGGCACGCTGGCGCTGTACATGTTTGACACGGCGGACGGCGCCGCCAACGCGACGGCCGGCGGTGGGCAGGACTACATCGCCAGCGCCTGCCGCTTCACCATCAACCTGACCATCCAGCGCGCGGCCGACGCGCCGATCGAGGCGGGGCAGTTCTACACCGGCAACTCGCAGCTCTCGCTCGGCCGACGATGAGTGCGTGCGTCGCTGCGTGCCGTGCGTTACACGACACTCCGGACGGAGACGGAAAGTTTGGCGCGCCGCGCTTGTTCAGGCGCCGCTGCGCTCGCTCGCGGCCGGACACACGCGCTGCGGCCCCCGGAAAACAGCAGCCGGTAAAGCCCATCTGATTTGTTGTTCCCCCGCCCTCGGAGGCGGCGGGTCCCCTACCAACGACCAGCGTCAACAACAGTGGCAGCGCATGACCAAGCAACGCAGCTGTGCCTTTTTCCGCGGCCGCTGTTCCTCGTCGGCACCATTTTTTTTTCCCGCACAGAAGAAAAGCAGGCAGGTCGCGAATCCTCTAGTCTAGCACCGCGCCGGCCGCGGGGCGTCACCTACTCTCTCTCGAATCGCTGCGGCCAGCTCGCCGCGGAAAAAGCGCGCTCGCACGCTGCCGGGCAGCGGCGGGCCGCGCCCGCCGCCCGGGCCTCCGCCGCGGGCTCGTCAGGTCAGAAGAATCAAGTGCATCGATGCAGGGGGGTCGCAGGGGGGGCGCCGCATCCGACCCCTCTGTCGCTTCCATTCTGGGATGTCCTTTGGGGGGGGGCACATTCGCGGGGCAAAGCCTTCCAAAACCAGGGGCAGTCGTGCAACGAGACGACCGGGGGAATGGCCGGCCCCAGACACAGTGGGGGCGGGTGCAACGTCTGGTGGGGAAGCCCACGAATAGCGGCCGTGGGGCGCCCGCTTCCTGCTGGCCAGGCGGGGCGAGGGACTAGGCAGCTGCTGCGGCGGCGGCGAGCCGCGCTCCCGTGTCGAACGCGACACGGGCGGCCCGCCGACAAGGCGGGAGGGGAGGGGTCTAGGAAGCAGCTAGGCCGAGCGCGGGGCCGACGCCCAGCGGAGCCGGCCCGCGCCGCTCAAGAATTGCGGCGGCCGGCCTGAAAAGCGGGCGCCCTGGTGGGGCGAGGGGGGGAACGGCGCCCGCGCCGGCGCCAAGCGGCATTCTGCGAGCTCGTAGGGTGCGTTCGCGGGGGCGCGTTTCACAGGGGTGTTGCGGCAGGTTTCGGATGCGACCGGGGTTGGTTGGTTGGTTGGTTGGTTGGGCGCGCGGCTCAGGCGCCGGCCGGCGCGGCGTGCGCCGCGTCCAGCACGAGCCGCGCGGCCGCCGCGAGCGGGCTGGCCTCGGCGCCGCCGTCCAGCGACAGCCCCGTCCAGGCGGCCAGGGCGGCCGGCCAGACCGGTAGCGCGCCGCGCGAGACGCGGTCCGCGGCGAGCGCGGCCGCGGCCAGCAGCGACGGCGGCAGGTGCTGCGTGGCGGGGTCGGTCATGGCGGCCGCCAGCAGGCGCGGGCTGCCGCCGCATACGCGCGCCTTGGCCCGCGGCGTCGCCAGCAGCGCGTCTGCGCACCGCAGGCAGGGAGGGGGCGTCAGCCCCTGCCAGGGGGGCCACGGCTGCGCGGGCGTTGGCTCCAGGGAGGCGGGGGGAGCGCGCCCGAGCCGCGGCGGTCGATTGCGGGCTCCGGCAGCAGCGCGGCCGCGTAGCGGTGCAGCGCGCCGACGGGCGACACGACGGGCGTCTCGTCCACCCGCAGGCCGCGCAGCCGCGCCAGCGCGCCCGCCAGCTCGCCTGCGGGCGGCTGCCGACCTGTCAGCTGCGGGCGGGCGGCGGCAGCAGGGCAGCGGGGCGGGGCGCCGCGCGCACCCGGCGCCAGCTGCAGCGCCTCCTCCAGCTGCGGCGCCAGCTGCTCGGCGTCCGCTGCGCCCAGAGGCTCCGCGGCCAGCGCCAGGCAGGCGGCCACCAGCAGCGCTGCGGCCTCCTGCGCGCACAGCAGCGTGCCCCGTCGCCGCTGAGCGGCTGCCTTGATTCGGGGGCGGCGGGGAGCGCAGGAGGTGAGGCCCCCACCGGCGCGTATGGCAGGCGGGCGTTGATCCCGTAGTCCAGAAGCACGAGCGCGCGGTAGGCGGCCTCCGCCGGCAGGCACAGCGCGCGCGCCAGGCGGGCGGCCAGCAGGACGCAGGAGCCGCGCGAGCCGGCGTACGCGGGCAGCGCGGCCGCCGTCCAGGACTCCTGCACCGCCTCCGCCTGCGGCCGGGCGCCGGGGGCAGGCTGCAGCAGGCCTGCCGGCACCGGCGGCCTGAGGAGGCTGGGCTGGCCGGGGGGCGGGGCGCGCCTGGCGGAAGAGGCCGTGCTTCTCCGCCGCCTCGGCGAGCGCGGCCGCCTCCTGCGCGGCGGCCGTGCGAGCGGCGCCCGGGCCGCGGCGCGGCGAGTCTGCGCGGCGAGTGCGCCCGGCTCAGCCCGCGGGGGCCCTGCCCAGGCGCACGACACGGACGGGGGGAGCAATTCAGCGCACCCTGCGGCGGGGGCGGCACCGCGTCCGCCAGGGCGCCCGCCACGGCGTCCGCGCGCAGCCAGGCCTCCAGCGCGGCGGTCGCGGCGACGAGGCCGGCCGTCGCGCCGGCCGCCTCCACCCTGCAGCCAGCCGCCCCGCGCGCGTGAGGAGCGCTGTCTGGCGCTGGCATCGCCGGCAGGGCCGGAAGCCAGGGGGAGCGTTCGTGCCTGAAGGGCGAGCGCAGGCCCTCCAGCACCGTCACGATGGCCGCCTCCGCCTGCGTGACCGCGTCCGCCGGCCGGGCGGCGGGCTCCTGCGGGCCGGCGCCTGCGCGCACGCCGGGCGGCGCCGTCAGCTGCGGCCCCGCTTCGAGCAGCAGCCCTGGGCGGCGGCGCGGGGAGGCGTGCCGAAGCAGAGGCGAGTGGTGGCCGCCAGGCCGCTGGCGCCCTCCTGCTCGACCGCCTGCTGCAGCCGGCGCAGCCACTGCAGCAGCGCCAGCACGGCCAGGCTCGCGCTGTTCGCGTCGACGTGCACCTGCGCCGGGGGAGTGGGGGGCGGCCGATCAGCCTGCGGTCAGGCCAAGCAGGGATTGGGGGAAAGACGCTGCCGGGGGTCGTGCCTCGGTCGCGTCGCCGGCGGCGCGCGCGCGCAGCGGCGGCGGCAGCAGGCGCGTGCGCTCGCCGGCCTCGAAGAGCGCGTGCGCGTGCGCCTGCGCGTCGGCCGCGCCGCTCTCCCACAGGCAGTGCAGCAGCGCCGCGTAGGCGGGCGGCTCGGGGCAGAAGCCGGCCGCCTGCGCGGCCTCGAGCGCGTGCAGCGCGGCGCGCCAGTGGCCGGCGGCCGCGTGCGCGAGCAGCAGCGAGCTGTGCGCGGCCGGGTCAGGCTTGCAGCGCCGCGCGAGCATCGCGTGGAACAGCGCCTCGGCGCGCTCGCTCTGCGCGCCTGCGGCCGGGCGGGCGGGCGGGCGGCTCAGCGCCCGGCGCTCCTGCGGCGCCGGCACCGGCTGCGCGGGCAGGGCGGGGGCGAGGGGGCGTGCCCTGCGCGCACGCGCCCAGCAGCGCGTTGTAGGTGACCGTGTTGGGCGCGACCGGCGGCTGGTCGCGCCGCATCTCCTCGTGCAGCCGCAGCGCGAGCTGCCAGCGGCCGGCGCGCTCGGCCGCGCCGATCAGGCTGCCGTAGGTGATGATGTTGCGCTCGCACCGCTGCTGCAGCTGCGCGCGTGCGGGGCACGGGGGCGCGTCAGCTCCCGAGGCCGGGCGGGGGAGCGGGCGGCGGGCGGCGGCGGCGGCGCGCCATCTGCTCGTACACGCGCAGCGCGGCGTCCAGCTGGCCGGCCTTGCAGTGCGCCGAAACGAGCGCGGTGAGGGTCGTGTCGGTCGGCTGGAAGCCGGCCGCCAGCATGCGGTCGTACACCTGCGGCGGGGAGCGCGTGCCCGCTGAGCACTTGACCCTTGGCCGAAGAGGGGGGTGTGTGAAGGCCGGCGGGCGTGCCTTGAGTGCCTCGTGCGGCTGGTTGCAGACGTTGGCGGCGATGATGACGGTGTTGAAGGTGCGCGTCTCGGGCGCGAGGCCCTCCGCGGCCAGCAGGTCCAGCACGCCGATCGCCTCGCGCCAGCGGCCGAGCTTGCCGTACACGTCGACGAGCGTGTTGTAGGTCACCACGTTGGCCGCGCAGCCCTCGACCTGGGCGGCCGGGGGGGCGGGCGGGTTCGGAGGCGGTGGGCTGTTGGTGCCGGGGGCCGCGGGCGGGGGGCGGGGCGCGTGCCTTGAGCTGGCGGAAGACGTCGAGCGCGAGCTCCAGCTCGCCGCACTTGATGCACGTGTTCATGAGCGCCGAGTAGGTGTGCACGTTGCACGGCACCGCGCGGCCCTTCATCTCGGCCACCAGCTCCAGCGCGAGGCGCAGCGACTGCCGCTGGCCGCACAGGCTGATGACTGCGGGACGGGCGGGCGGGCGGGCGGTGAG
>BHFV01000486.1:0-10019 GCA_003568905.1 Trebouxiophyceae sp. KSI-1
TGGGTGACGAGCTTGCCCCGACCCATGTTTACTAATCAAACAGGCTGGCAGCAGCCCCACGCACCTCCCCAAGCAGGCTGCCAGACTTGAGCTCCCCTTCCCACACCAGTTGCGATACGAGATGGAGGCTTCATGGCGAGTCGCCTGCAGCCTCCCTGGGTGCGGCGCGCCCGCAGGAGGCGGTGGCCAGGAGCGAGTATTGGCGCCTGAGGGACGGCAAGGGGCAGCCGCCGGGCGTGATCGGCTGGTGGCCGGCGCACGGCATCACCTTTGTGGACAACCACGACACCGGCTCCACGCAGCAGCACTGGCCCTTCCCGCCCGAACACCTGGCGCAGGCACGCCCCCCCCCCCCCCCCCCCCCTCACTCGCTGCTGCACGGCTGTGCTGCAGCCGAGTTGGCGTCTGCCTGCCAGCCGTGACTGCTGCGCTGCCCTGTCGCCTACTCGAATGAGGCATGCCGTGCGCCAGATGCAGCCCATGCCCCTCTCCTCACCGGCTCGCCTGCCCAGCGCCGTCAGCATTTGCGCAGCTCTCCTGCAGCGCTGTGCCGCCCGCTGCAAGCATGGAACAGCGGAGCTGTCCTCGCTCGATTCATTCAAACTGAGAGCGGACTGACAGCGGAAATGGGTGTTTCCAATTCCAATTCCAATCATTCTGACTCTGAATTGAATTCGAAATTGAAATTCACGCGCATCAATTTGAATTTGAATTCCTGCCGCAGGGCTACGCATACATCCTGACACACCCGGGCGTGCCATGCGTGCTCATCGACCACGTGCTGGACACCGGCGCCACCCAGCCGGACGAGGCCCTCAAGGCCGCCATCCACCAGCTGGTTGCGCTGCGCCGGCGGCTGCGCATCAATGCGACCTGCCAGGCGCGGCTCCCCTCCCCTCCTGGGGGCTGTGCGACTCTGGACTTGTGTGGGGGAAGCTCAGGGGCGTCGGTGGGGCTGTGGCTTCCGCAGCGCAGCCCGGGCCAGGCTGCGGGAGTGGCTTCCAGTAGCAGGTGATGGGTCGGGCCCCTCCTGTGCCTGAGGGGATGCCAGCGGCCGGCTGCGCCCTGCTGTCGCACGGCAGCAAGCGCAGCAGCGGCCGCCCCTTAGCCTGGCGGCAGGCCGAGCTGGAGGGATGCTAGCGGGCGCCTCTTGTCGCCTGCCAGCAAAGCCACCTGGCGCCCTTGCCAGCTCAGCCGACATGGAGCTCCTCGCTCAATTCAGCTCGGCATCTGGCTGGGGCTGGTGTGCGATGCGCGGGGCTGCTGCTGCTGTGCAGGTGGACATCAGGGAAGCCTCCGGCGAGCTGTATGCGGCCGTGGTGGATTCGCGGCTGGCAGTCAAGCTGGGCCCGGGCGACTGGACGCCCGAAAGCGAAGGCGCCGCGTGGACCCTGGAGCTGTCCGGCCCGAATTACGCCGTCTGGAGCCGCGGCTGAGCCACGGCCTCCCGCTGAGGGCCGAGTTTTGCCGCGCAGCCGCGCGCTTGTGCCTGCACACGCCCCCGTTTTGCCGCGTCGCCGCGCGCCCCTTTTGCCCGCGTGGCGGGAGCGGGCGGTGGGGGCTCGAGGCTGCTGCCGCGGCCGCCGCCTTGCGGAGTTTCATGTCGGTATGACCCCCGAAAAAGTTGCAGTGTCAGTTTTGCCACGCAGCGCCGCCCGCTTTTGCAGGCTGGCATGCTGTTGGGAGGTGGCAGCGAGGCCCCAGCGGCTGAGGCGCAGGGCGCCCCTCATCTGCGTGCCACGCAGCTTCCCCTCGACTCGTCTTTCTCCTCACGTCGGTATGGCTGGCAGGCGTCTGCTTAGGAGTACTGAGATTGCTAGGAAACTGCGTTGATTCGGCAGCAGGTGCGCAGGCTAGGCCGGAGCAATTTGCAGAGACCTAAAGTAGCCTAGGATTGCTAGGAGAGGCATGCATCCGTTTCCCTGCCAGCCGCGTCCCATCACCCCAGCTGCTGCGCGGTCGCATCACAGATGGCAGCAGCGAAGTCACCAGCGCCTGTTCTGGCGGCAGCATTACCTGAGTCTCTGGCGGCCGCCAACCGGGCCGGCTCTGAGCGCAGCCCGTCCTCCTGTAACATAACCCTCTAGGCCTGTCAACAGCCACTGCTCAGCAGCCTCGCACGCGCCGCAGCTGCAAGCCTCTTGATTGCACCGCACCAGGCCCAGCCCGGGCGATGCCGACACGCCCCGCCGAGCTCGCGTGCTCCGCAGCAGCCTCCCCTTTGCCGTGCGCTGCTGCTGCGGCGGGGAATCTGCTGATCAAAAGCTGACTGCCATTGCCGAGCGACGCCTCTCTCTCCGGTCTCTCACATCTTCAACTCGTTCGTAGCGGGACCAGGCTGCTCAGAAAACACTCGATTCGTTCGTGGGCAGATGGGGCAAGGGGCGAGCACGCGCAAAAACGGAATGGACGCGGAGCAAAGGAGAGGGACAGGCAGCGGTTTCAGCAGGCGGGATGGTGCTAGCCGGGCGGCGGGTCTCGTCGATCCCCGTACTGGATGCCCCGGTTCTCGCGCGGCAGCCCCCAGACATCCCGCCGCTCCAGCAGCGGCTGCCCATCCTCCTCCAGGGACAGCTTTTCCCACGTCCCCTCCAGCTCGTCCACGTCGCCCTCGGCCGGCCGCCGGCCGCCCGCCTGCTGGCTGCGCATGCTGGAGGTGACGCGCGCCAGCAGTGGCAGGCTCGCCTCCGTCAGGCTGCCGGGGAAGCCGCCGAGAGCCTGCTGCCCGTAGGTGCGCGAGGCCGCGCTCTTCCCGCCGGCGGGGCCCCGCGCCGGCTCGCGTTCCCGTACCTCGCCCGGCTGCAAGCTGTCCAGCTCCTCCTGCCACGAGCAGCCCCTCAAAACCATGAGAATAAAGCTGCATCTCTTACAGCGTGTAATCGATCGTCTGGCTGCCGGGCTGGTAGCTTCCGGCCGCCTCTGATGATTGTGATCCAGGCGCAGGGGCGGCAGTGCCTGACCTGCGAGGGCACCTGGACGTAGCGGTTCGGCCCCGGCTGCCACGCGACGATCGCCATCTGCTTCTGGATCTGCTGCACGTCGGGCGGCCCCTCCGGCTGCGTGCGGTACGTGAAGGTCACCACGCCCTCTGCATCCTCGCTAACCTGCTGCGTCCAGTCCTGCGGGCGCGTGCGAGCCGGTCAGTCGGCAGCACGCCCGCGGCCGCAGCAGGACGAAATGAGAGACGAATTGAGAGACGGTGTGCGCGCCTGCTCCTCTAGAATCACGTACTTGTACTCTATTCGCGTGCCTGCGGGCAGCTCCACCTGCACACGCGGGTCGCTGGCGTCGGCGAACGCTCCGGCAGGCGTAGTGCCGGCGAGCAGACGGCCACACAATCCAACGCTGGCCTAACTCCGGCTCCCGGACGGCGCCTGCCGCGACGGCTGCTCGGCTCGGGTACGGCAGCAGGTGCGCACCTCGGCCGTCCACACATCGCCAGGGTTCCAGGCCATCGGCACCTTGGCGATCGACAAAAAGCTCCAGCCAAAGGGGATCTGACTGCCGCCGATGCACAGCATCTGCCGACTGTGGACGCGGTAGTGCACGCTCAGGCGCACGCGCACAAGCGGCGCCTGTGGCCGGGCCCCCGCCTCGGCCGGGGCGCGCGCAGGGAACTCGATGACCGCTTCGCCTCGGCCGCTCGTGCTGGGCTCGTCTGTGGGCGCGCCGCCGCGACCCAGGCTGCTCAGGCTGCTGACGGTGACGGTGGGAAACGAAAGATCGAACGAGGACGCGCGAACAGGCGGGCATCCGAGCCGCCTGGGTGGCGGGGAGACAACGTCTACGAACGGCCGGGCTGGCGGCGAGCATGCTGGGAGCGATGCCGGGCCGAGCGCCATGCTACTAGCCGCCGTGCACGCTGTTGACGGCTCAGGCCAGTCCAAAAGCGTCGCAGGTGCGAACCCTACCAGCACGAAACAGCAACCCACCTGGCGCGCACCTGTTTCCACTTTCCCGACTTACAGACTACACTACAGGCGAACGGGAGTACACGTTCACACGGAGGCACACGTTCGGAGCCCCAGGCACGACGTCTGTGCCACAGCAGGGCAGCCCACACCCACCCCTCTCACCATCAAGACGCTGGCCGGCCGTGGGCCGCGCGCCAGGCCTGGATGCGCGCCTTGAGCTCCGGGTTGGGCTTCAGGTCGGCCTCCTTGAGCGGCACCCTGCGGCCGCCAGGCATCCCCGCTGGATCCAGGCCGCTTGCAGGGGCAGGCGAGATTCGCGCCAGGGGGCCACAAGGGGCGCACCGCGAGAAGGGGTCGGTCGGGTCGGACATCATGTGGCGCAGGATGGTCTCGCGCTCCACGTTGACGCCCGACGGCAGCGTCACGGGGTCGTCCATCAGCTCCGACATGATCGGGTCGAAAAACTCCTCGGGCGCCTCCGCCTCGGCCGCGTCCTCCGCCGCCAGCCGGCCCACCGCCGCCGCCGTCGCGTCGCCCAGCGCCTGCAGGCTGGCCAGGTCCGCCTCCGGCAGCAGGCCGAACTTGCGCAGCACCTGCAGGTGGCGGCGGCGGCGGCTGGGGGCCTGCCGAGCTGGCTCCCCCCAGGAGGGATGGCTCCGTGTGTGCTCCTGCTGGGGACAGGACCCCCCCTCCCCCCGTGTGGAGGCCACGAACGGAAACATGTGACCGGGGGCCAGCAGAAACGGCTGGACGAGTCTGCTAGGGCCGCGGGAAAAGCGGCAAAACCGGTTTTCGTCTGCCGCACTTTCCAAAACCAATCCAACCCCCCGGTTCCTTGCACCAGAACGCCCCGACCCCGAGCCCTGCAGCCCCCCCAAAAAGACGGGCTGGCACAGCGAGGGTGGGAGGGGGCGCGCGTGGATGGCCTCGGGGAACATGTCCGGGTAGAAGGAGCGCTTGTCGGCGGCGATGGCCTCCGCCAGCACGCCGCGCTCGTCCCGCACCGCCAGGTGGACGTAGACGGCCGCGATCTGAGTCAGCAGCTCCTTGGGGTCGAACCGCAGCTCGCCCGGGTCGCGCACCTTGAGCCGGTTGCGCTCGGGGCCTGCGGGACAGCCGGAAATGCCGGCGTTTGAGGGAGTTTTTTAACAAGGGGGGTTGTGGAGCCCCCAAGCTGGGTGGCGTGTCATGGCTTCACACTCGCTTCCCTGGTAGCCTGAATCTGGAAGGCGGGCTCTCTCTGCCGGCCGCGGCGGCAGAGACAGGCGCGGCAGGGCAGGCCGCCGCCGCTGCTGCTGCTCCTGGCCCCCGCAGCCTCGTCCGCCAGCGCTTGCAGCCCCTCCCCAGGCATTCAAGTTGGGCCGCCAGCAGCTGTCATCCTGCCTGTCTGACAGCACTCACCAAGCCCGCGCTCCAAGCCTCACAGCCGCATCCGAGCCCACTTCTCGGGGCTGCTCGCGAGCCTGAAACGAGGAATTCAAGAATGCGGTGGGCTGCCGGGGAGGCAGAGCGGAGCAGGGGGGCACCGGTCAGGTGCTTCAGGAAGTAGTTGAGCGTGCCGGCGACGCGTTTGGCGGCCTGCGGCTGCAGCCACGGCTGCCAGACGTCGCGCGTCGTCAGCCGCAGCAGCAGCAGCATCATGCCGGCGTAGTGCAGGTGGAAGTTGAGCGAACGCACTGCGGGGCGGCGGCGGCGGCCCCGGCGGTCAGTGCGTGAGCTGACAAGGGAGGCGGCGGGAGCAAACTTGAAAGGAATTTGGGGACCGAATGCGAGGGATTCGGGTTTGCCCGGCCATCATGCATGCAGTGCCGTTTTTTTGGGTTGGGTGCCATTGTAGTTTTCACAACGATGACACTCTCATGCGTTCGGGCCAGGCATGGGCGCAGCCCACAAGAACATTCAAGCCCCTCCCCCCTCCTTCCCGCGCCCGGCTGCCAGTGCCGCAGCACGCGCTCAGACCCGCGTATTCCAGGGCTTTTATGCAAATTTTCAACCCTAAACAACCCTGCGATTGGACCCGCTCATTCCAGGGTCTTGAGGCGAGCCTTGAACCCTAGAATATCCTGCAACGGCGGCGGCGGCGGGGGGGGGGGGGGCTGCTGTGTGCCCAGGCACGATTGCGACAGGTGTGTGCCGCCGCCAAGCAGAATGGGTTCGGACGTTCAGCTTCGTGAGAATGTGAGGAGAAGTTCCTTTCCAAGAAATTAAAACCCTGACAGGGATCATGCCGAGGTTAAGGAGGAAGGGCGCTCAAATCTTTAGCCGAGCCGGGACAGGGCGGAGGCAGGGGTTCGGAATTCCAGGCCCCCGGAGGGAGTCTGCAAAGCAGGGTCGCTGGCAGGCTCCGGTGGGGAAGGGGGGCGCACGCAGGATGCGGCCGAGATCCCGCCGCACTTGGAACTTTTCGTAAAACTGGTTGTGCCGGCCGGTGCGCTCGATCTCGACAAACAGCCGCAGCAGGTTGGCCACCTGCAAGCGGGCGTTTAGGGTTGACCGGCGTGCGTTTAGGGTTCAGCAGTCGGAAATTACGGCGGACGGAGCATGCGGACGGCGGCAGGAAAGGGCGCGGCTGCAGCCTGCCCGGGGCGGCCATGCCACCCATTCATTTCCTTTCCTCATTTTCCCTGTGTAATTCGCTCGCTGAGCGATATTGCCAGGAAAGCGTGCAGACATGGGTCGTCGCCGCACCAGGCTGCGCTGCACGGTCGGGTTGGTGTCCAGCAGCAGGGCCACGCTCTCGGAGAGCGCGTCGCCGCGCGGGCGACGCCTGCGGCTCGGAAAGCGGTCCTCCTCTTCCTCGTCGCGCGGCATCAGGCTGCTGAGCACCTGCGGCCGCACCCTCCCGGTGTCAGGCGCTTTGTCGTGCGACACTGCTGTCAGCGTTATGTTATGCTGCGTTCCGTTCCCGTCCTCACCCGGCCCGTGTTCTGTTCCATTCTGCTGTGTCGCTTTCAATTTGTCATGTCACGTTATGTCACAACACGTCACGTCACGTTACGTTACATTTTTATAACGCGACTTGGGACCAGAGGCAACCGGCTTCCTCTGCCCCAGATGGGAAAAACTCGAGAGTCTCAGGGCGCTCCCTATGAGCGACTCCTGAAGGAGGGGGGTGGAAGCGGGTCGGGCGGGGGCAGGCGCGTGCCTCGCCGAGCTGCGCGCGGAGGTATATGTTGTTCACAAACTCGGCGGCCGGCATGAAGGCAGTCAGGAAGAGGACGAGCTCCTCCAGCGGCAGCTTCTCGAGCGCCGAGTGGACCTCGGGAAAGTAGGGCGCCAGCTTGAGCAGCTCCACCAGGTCGCCGATCAGGTGCTCCTGCGGCAGCGGGGAGATGTTTTTGGCACTTGGAACGTAAATGTGAATCCATTTTATTTGTTCACTTCAATTCGTTTCGCTTCGCTTCGCCTCGTTTCGCGGAATCAGTACCGGCTCCACTCTCAGATTCAATTCCGGGGTCAGCTCAGCTCGGCGCAATTTGACTTTCGGTTGAAGCGCCAGTCTGATCTGTTTGCAGTGGGAGCGACATGGTAGGGAAGGAAAACGGCCACATCACAGTCGACGGAATGGGGGGAGTCTGGAAGTCGCAGGCGGTGGCAGTAAGCATACCCCTGCTATCCCCTGCCTGTCTGGCAGCCATGCATGCTCCTGCCCAGCTTCTGTCAGGCAAACGACTGCAGGGGCGGCACCCGGCAATCCGGCAACCATTCCCCTCTCTGGCAGTTCAAACCTCACCCCCGCCTCTTAGCCAGCCAGCTAGCGGGGGCAGCTTCAGCACTCTACCCAACCACACATCCTCCAGCCATTTGAGCAGCCATGCCTCACCCCGCCTTCTCCCGGCAGCCAAGCGGCAGCAGAGGCCGCACCGGCAGGCTGCGGAAGTCGTCCGAGGCCGGCCCCGCCAGCGGCAGCTCCAGCGGGCCGCCCGCCTTGAAGCCCGGGCTCGCCTCCCGCAGCAGCCAGACGGCCGTCAGGCGGTAGAAGGCGAGCGCCGCGTCCGCGACCTCCGCCTCCTGCGGGGCGCGACTCACAGGACGTTACTCACACGCCCGTCGTTTCGAACTGATGCGAGCATGATGACAGAGCCTCCTCCTGGACTCTCTTGAGGGTAGGAAGAATGAAAAAATGTCCCATGCTTCTGGGCTTGATTTGAGGCACCCCAGTGAAATCGTGGAAAAGCCGTTTCTCGTGATGCTGGACCGGTGTGTTGCATGTGCCAGTCCCTAGCGGCGGCCCTGGTGCTGTGAGTGGCTGCTGCATGCGCGAGGCGGGGCGGCGGCTAGGGGCTGCTGCCCCTGGCGGGGGCACGCGCAGGCCGGGCGGCTGCGGCGCTCCAGCTGCAAGGCCCAGCAGCGAGGCAGAGAGACAGCAGCAGCCGCGCGAGAGAACGTGTTGGGCCACAACACGAGGCTGAGTAAGTGGAAAGGTGTGGGTGGGGTTGCTGCGGCGCTGCAGCTGGCCAGGTGCGGCTGATCCGCGGAGGGGAAGGGGGGTCGTGCCAGCGCCTCCGCCTGTATGCACATCATGTGGGCCCGCACACGCGTCAGCTGCGTCTCCGTCACCTCCCGCTGCCGCTGTATCATCGCCAGCTGCACCGGGTTGCCGCCCGCGTTCCTGCGGCACCCGGCCAATTGGTCTCGCTCAGGCAGAGTATGGATGGAGAGCCCGCTGCGCTGCCGGCAGAGCAGCACGGGTGCCTCAGGCAGCCCCAGGCCGCTTTCAAGTGGGAAGCAGCCTGCGAGTGAGTGACCTTGCGACGGACTGAAGCTGAGGCACAACGGCCCGCTCTTCGGCTGCCCGAGCCCATACGCGGCGAGTGGAATTGGCATCGAGACATGCGGAGGCGCATGTATGCAGGCATGCTCCCGGGCTCGAGGGGCTCAAGGGGGGACATGTGCCGGCGCGCCTGCCCAGCCGGGCGTTTCCTGAGCAAAGCGCTGCACGTTGCTGCATGCTCACCATCAGCTCTCTTGCTGCCATAATCATTTCCCTACAGCTGTCATTGTTACTTGCTATCACCCGCCATCAGTCTCCCATCCCCACCCCTCCTGGCACCAGGCCAAGGCAGCGAGCAGAAGCAGGGGCGCACATCTGCAGCATGTTGTCCAGCTGCTCCAGCGCGTCCTGCGCGTCCTGTGTGGACTGCAGGCAGGGCGGCCTGGCTCAGCACCCCTACCCTGCGCTGGCTTGCTCTGAGCGCCTTCAAGCCTGGCAGGCTGGCTCTGGCTGCGTCTGAAGCGCCGGCACAGGGCCTTCCAACATGCCAGGCGCCAAACTCCCTGGTGCACCAAAAACATGTGGCCAGCCTGGGAACACACGAAAAATTCCTCCTGAGAAAACGGCGAAAGTACCCCCCCAGCAAGAGGGAGAAACCAAGGGGAGATTCCGCGGCGACTCCTCGCGTACACAAACAGCTTACTTTTCAAGTGGACAACCAACGCTGGCACGCCCCCTGGAAAATCAAAGGCTCGTCCCCCTGCCGGGCCCTCACAGCACTCGCGCCAGTGCAGCTCGCAGCAAGGGGAGGCCGCACCATGCCCAGCTGCTGCGTGAAGCCGAAGGCCTTGACAAAGCCGAGGTGCAGCGCGCGGGCGGTCAGGAAGTAGCACTCGCAGATGAAGTGCGGCTGCCATGCGGCGGCGCTGCCCTGCGAGGAGCCCGCGGCCGCGTGCGAGCGCTGCCGCTCGGTGTCCGCCCGCGCCTCCTCGGGCGCCATGTGCAGCCGCGTCTCGTCGGCGTAGCTCAGCCGGCCGCCCAGGCGCACATAGCTGCGGCCGGCCAGCCATGCTTGTTGTTTTGCCGTTGCCTTTGTCTATGTCATTGACATGCCATTGCCACCTCATGTCATTCAGGTGCCATTGCCACCTCATGTCATTGTCATTGTCATAAGTACCCTGCATTTGCCACTGATACTGCCATTGGCAAGGCATGTCCAGCATTTACTTGACAAGACTGGCAGCTGCCGCTCCTCTGTCTTATGTCACAGAGCAGGCGCCGCTGCATTTCAAAAGCACAATACGCCAGCACAGCCACGCAGCGCGCGCACTGCTGCTCTGGTAAGCTGCCCAGCGGCATGCCAGGAGAGAAGGAGAGGGGGGGGGGGGGGG
>BHFV01000486.1:10595-23266 GCA_003568905.1 Trebouxiophyceae sp. KSI-1
GGGCTTGATTGTCCGGGCCCCGGAGTCGGCGAGGTCACTTTGAGTAAATTTGAGTGTTCAAAGCAGGCAGCCGCTCTGAATACGCCAGCTTGGAATGACGCGATAGGACTCGCCTGCGGGCGCAGGAAGGCCAGGCAGAGGTCCGCCAGCATCTGGCGCACCGCCCGCGAGGCCAGCCGCAGCGTCTGCATGTTTTGCGCCACCTGCGGCCGTGGCACGGGGCAAGCGCTCACCTCACTTCAGCCACACAGCGAGCTGGTGCGGGCAGGCAGCATGGCCACGCATCCGCCCGGCGGTGGGGAGCCCATCTGCTCGCGGTAGGCACAAAGCTGGTGTGTTACAGGCTGCAGACAGACCATGCACGTGGTTCCCGCCCTCCATGCTGGGGCGTGGAAGGAAAGAGCACACATTGTATGAAGGCATTGCATGACGCTGCATTTGCCAGGTGTGCAGGTGGGCCTGCGCGTGCTGCCAGCTGTGGCACTGCAACCCGTCTGATGTTGGGCTGGAGGCCGAGCATCACTCTGGCTCAAAAGCAGCCAAAGGGGGCAGCGGCGGGCGCGCCTCCATGGGGCTGGCGTCCGCGTGGCCAAACAGCTCGGCAGCCACGTCCGGCCGCGGCGGCGGCACCGGCGGCTGCCTGCCGAAGAAGATGTCGACATCCGGGATGGAAGTCACCGCAAAGGCGGGCCCCAGCAGCGTCCGCGTCTGCAGCTCCCGCCCGCTCGCCAGCGGCGGCGCCCACTCGGGCATGCGGGTCAGCGCCAGCGCGACCTGAGGTATCCCCGCCAGGCGCAGCAGGTGCCCCAGCGGGCGCAGGCACTCGCCCAGCAGGCTGGCGCCCAGCAGCTGCTTGCCCAGCTGCAGCACTGCGGGCGGCACGAGCCGGCCAGGTGTCAGGCCGCAGCCCACCGGCGACGGCTCCATCAGGCGGGCTGGGGAGGGCTTGTGGCCGCGGTCAGAGAGCCCCTCAAATGGGACAGCCTCTGCTGATCCGCAGAGCCGAGAGGTCGATTGAGAAGGGTGCGGCAGCGTGCCTATCGGGCGCACAATCTCCGGCAGGCCGTCGTCTGCGTAGCGCTCGGCCAGGCGTTCCAGGAAGCCTGACGGCATGGCGGCCGTGCCTGGAGGCACCGGCGCGGTGCTGCCAGCGGCCACATCCAGGGCGTCGAGCAGCTGCAGGGGGCCGCGGGCCTCCGCTGCCGGCACCTGCAGCCTTACGGGCTCATCAGCAACCGGAAGACTCCCCGGATGAGTGAAGCAGTCAGAAAGACCATGTAGGTGTTCTGGCCTGCGGGAACATATTGATGACGAGCGCCAGGTGCATGTGTGAGACCGCCAGGTCCTGTGCAAAGGCAGCGATGCCGTGCATCTTTTCTCCGGTTGCCGCGTCCCGGTACGCCACCCGCAGCTCCTCGGCACCACGTGCAAACACGTCCAGCAGGTAGTGCACGGGCCACTGCCGGTCGGGGCTGGGCTCGAGCATCAGGCGCGCCATCAGTGCCCGGTCCATGTGCTCCTTGGTCAGCAGCAGGTCGCCTGCCCCCTCGTCCAGCAGCTCCTGTAGGCCACCGATCTGGCTGAGTGATGTCAAATCAAGGTGTTTAGTGGAGGTGCCCGTGCGTGGTCGCGCAGCGAGCAAGTTGGAGCAAGTCTCGGCAGGCCATGCGAGTGCCTGGGTGATGATCGAGCGCACAGTCAATGCCGCTCCTTGACTCAGGTGGCAATGCTGGCCCTTGGCTGTCAGGCTGCCACCGTACGCGAGCAGAGCAGTGGGTGATGTGGAAAAAGGCTTGCCTGGGACAGGTCCGCCAGGAAGACGGGCGCCTGGCGGGCCGCGGCATCCTGGGCGTCCAGGCGCAGTGTGACGCCGAGAAGCCGGGAAACCAGGCGGTCCTCGGCGGCCATAGGGGGTCCTCGCTTGGTCGCCCCGTCCAGAGGAAATCAGCTAGGCCGGGCACGCGGGAGGCTGGCGCAGCGCCCTTCACCTCATGGTACTGCTGCACAAGCGGAAGAGAAATGGACAACTGAAAGGAGGGAAAACCAAGAAACTATTGTGCCAACTGTTGTGCATCATGTGCTTCCAGTGTACATGCTCACATCGTCATGACCGGTTCTGCTCTGCGCTTCTCCTTACTACATTCATGGTGCCGGTGGGCAGGGACTGTAAGAAGAGCCACCAAAAAGCGCATGCTCTGCCAGTGCATGCCTGGGGACTCGATTACTGACAGTGGGAAGTAGAGAAAGCAGACACTTACATGCAGCGCTTGCAGGATACAAGTCTCGATGGTACGGCTTCAGATCTGTGCAAATGGCGACGGGAGCCTGAACCAGCACCGTATGGAGACTGGATGAGAAAACCGATGGCGCTTGTACCGGAGGTTCGACGCAAGCGCGAATCAGGAAGCAAGGTCGTGGGTTGATGCGACGTATTGGCGAGCCAGGCCCGCGTCGAAGCGCATGCAGAGCGTAAACGAAGGCCGGCTGCCAGCCTGCCATAAGTATTTTGAACAGGCTGCCAAGCCACAGCCACAGAGAGCGGAGCGGGGGTTCAGCAGCATGGAGGACAGCCCCGGACCGCCTGCGTTTCACGCCGGTGGCTCACTGGAATTCAAGACCAACGACGACAGCAGGTCAGGCCCCACCATCCCAGGCTAACAACGCTCCGGGCGCCTGCTAGACCGCCGCAGTGGTGCCAAAGTCTTGTGCAGCCGGCCGCTGGGGGTCGCTTGGATACATTAGAGGAGGCGTGCGGCCCTCGGGCCAGACTATATGGCAAGATGCGAGGAATTTCATCCGGAAGCGCCTGTCTCCTCCGTCAGCCGCCTGGCACCGTTGCAGTGCATCCTTATGTGCCTGATTTACGGCATCTGAGCTGGTGGTCGGGGTCGGGACTACCGGCAAACCTGGCTGACTTGCCGTGTGCATCATGCAGGGCCCAGCAGCTCGTGTCGCGAAGCGGCCGGCGCCGCATCATGGACGAGGCGCCTCAGTCCGGACGCCACAAGCCGCGGGCGCAGCTGTCCGCTGCAACGAGCCAAGACCCGGCAGCCCCGCTCGGTAGGGCGCCTTCGGTCTCTTGCACCCCGCCGAGCAGCGATTGGCCCTGCCAGTGCGTTTAGATCGCTGCTGTTCTTCACACCCAATGGAAGCTTTGCCGAAGCGGCGGCTGAAGGCGGTGCAATCCTGAATCGTGCTCTGAATGCTTTCGCCAGCCGTCCCCGCGCGCGTGTGCCTGAGTGGCGTTGATGTGCGCCAGCAGGTGACCTCACTGGCAAGCGGCGCCCGCGATCGCCTGCAACGGCGCCCCTGGACCCCCAGGCGACCATCGCGGAAATCGAGGAAGGGTACCGCCGCGCTGCCGAGCTGAGCAAGTCCATCGACAAGCACCGGATGGACAGCTACATGATGATGGGCTACCAGGCGGTGCGTTGCCCATCCCTCCCGGGAATCAGACGCGTCCAGCGGCCCGGGGCCATGAACCCGCCGCCCACCCGCCGCCGTTGACCAGGGTGTGGTGGAGCGCCAGGCGTGGCTGTCCGACGAGTCGCGCACAGCCTACAAGGTCCCGCGTCTGACGCCGGAGAAGCTCAACGAGCTGCGCCTGCCTTCAGGCACGCCCCTGTGCTCTCAGACACCCCCCCAGCAGCCACTGGTCTGTTTCCCACACAGCTGGCTCAGGTCAGCCGGCCGTGCCGGCTATACAGGCGAGAAGAGCCCGCACGCGGAGGGCAAAGAGAACCTGCTGAGCAGCGGCCGCCGCCGTCGCTACTCGCCCGGCGACATCTTCGTCGGGACCTCCCTCGCTGCCACGCCGCGCACATCCGCGAGCCGCCGCGGCGCCGACCCGGCCACGCCGACCAGCCCAGGCTCGAGGTAACGCACCCAGTGTCCGCCTCGCCGGCGTTGCATCGTGCAACGCAGCCCTGGCCCCCCTCTTCGCCTGACACACACCTGCTGCTATGCGGCGGCAGGAACCTGCGCATGCTGCTGGGCGGTGGAGAGGGCGCCTTGATCGGGACCTCAGTGGACCACACGCCGGCCAACCGCTTTCTGCAACAGCTGGATGCCGCAGAGCCGTCGCCGGCCCACACATTCCCGTTCTCGCATCCGACGCCGGTCCGCAGCGGCTCGGAGCTCAGCTCGCCGACGGTCAGCTTGCCGACGCCCCCCCTGCCGGCCGCCATGTGCCCACTCGGCGCAGCTTGCTCAGTTTCCCGCCACATCACATTCCGTCAAACTTCTGCTCGCTGCGCTGCAGAGGAGCGCCGGCAGCGCCGAGGCGCTCAGCCTGCCCGGCACGCCTACCGCTGCTGCGCGCGCGGACAACCAGGAGGCGCCGGCAGAGCCGAATGAAAGCCAGGCACGCCCACATGTCCCGTCAGCAGACACCCGCGTACACGGCCAGAGCCCCGGTGCAGTGCGCTGAGCTGCCCGCCGGCTGGCAGGCCGTGGATGAGGCCTGCACCGCCAACGAGCCCGTGGCAGCATCCCCAGCAGCCGAGAGCACTGCGGTGCGGCCCAGCCTCGACTCAGGGAGGCGGGTGCTGGAGAGCGCTGCAATGCAGTGCCCCACCTCCCCCGCGGCCTTGCTCGGAGCCAGAGTGCTGAGCGCGGCAGCGTTGATGTCCCCACCCGGTGCCGCGCCCAAGCGGGCAGAGCAGCTCCCCGTGCCGCCCCCCGCTGCCGAGGCAAGGCCGCCGCCGCTGGCGGTGACTTTTGATGCTGAGCGCAACGGCGAGCAGGTTTTCACCCGCCGCCCGTCACCCCGTCACCAGTCCCTCTTCCCCTGCTACCAGTCTCGTGCTTGTTTGGGCAGCCCGCACCTAGCGTTTCTCCGCCGCCACTGCCCCTCCCGCTCAGTGCCGGCCCCGTTCGCACAGCCTGCTTCAGAGGAATTTCCCAGAACCGAGGCAGGCTGCCGGCTGCAGGTCGAGGCGCCGGACGCCGCGAGCCGCCTGACTCCCAACTCGGGGCGGCAGCGGCTCAGCGAGCTGCTGATTGCCACGCCCGTCACACCGGCGGCAACCCGCGCCGCGCGCCGCCGCCAGACCGCGCGGACGGTCGCCGTCGGCATCTTCAAGGTGCTGCTGGCGGTGTTCGTCCTGGGCGCGGCGATTACGGTGCCAAGCCTATTCGGTAGCCAGTTCACCGCGGCGCCGCAGGCACGCTTCCCTTAAAACTCGGAACGGATGGAAGCAGCTGCCCGGTATTTAGCTGACAGATCGCGGGCGGCCTGCAGGGCGCGGGCTTTGGCGGCGCCGTTCTGCCGCGCGGGCCGCTCTGGGGCGCGCCGCCCACGCTGGGCGCCCTGCCGCCGCCGCCGCCGCATGGCGGCTTCTGGCACAACTGGGGCCAGCAGCTGGGCAACAAGGCGGCCCCCTCACCGACCAAGGCGCACCCCTCATCGACCAAGGCGCCCCCCGCGCCGGCCAGCCAGGTGGGACGACCGGGAGGACAACTCTTGCTCCCCAGCCGCACAGCCAGCAGGGCAGATGTGCCGCGCAACCCGCATGCCAACCCCTCGTGCACGCAAAAGTGAATCGAAGGCAGCCCTTGCTCCTGACCACGGCCTCAAGCACGCCAGCTACATACTCTTTGGCACTTTTGTCATATATTTGTATGCTTGATCTGTTTGCTGATCAGCAAACCTTTTGGCTATGCAGGCAGAGCCGGCTGTGCCCAAAGCGGCTGTTGCTCGACCGCCGCGCGCGCAGACCACCGTCACTGCTCCCAAGGCGACGCCGGCCACGAAGCCCACGCCTGTCCAGCAGCAGCAGCCCCGCGCCCCGCCTTCCACATCTGCAGGCAAGCAGCCCGCAGCAGCAACCAAGGCGGACAAGGCCACAGCGCCGCTGGCGTCTGCTGCAGCCACAGGCAAGCTCCCATCCCCAGCTGCCAGCGCTGCCTGTGTGCAGCCCACTGACTCGCACAGCCATGAGTTGC
Organism: Trebouxiophyceae sp. KSI-1; assembly: GCA_003568905.1. Classification (NCBI taxonomy): domain Eukaryota; kingdom Viridiplantae; phylum Chlorophyta; class Trebouxiophyceae; species Trebouxiophyceae sp. KSI-1. Next base: position 16,542 of record BHFV01000486.1, read on the forward strand.
ACAGCTTGCTCTCTTACACTGGCCTGCATCTTGAGATCGTTTTACAGTTCAGCTCCCCACTTGTCTCCGCTCTGTGCAACTTAAGAGTGGCTTTGGTGCTTCCGCAGGGACGCGCACCGCTCAAGCCGCTGTCTCCACCACGACTGCCACCAACACAACAATCGGGTTCGGCTTCGGCAGCGTGCCCTCCATCGCATGGGCGCTGGCTGGCCTCCTGCCCGTCCTGCTGCTGGCCAGCCGCCTCCTGAAGGGCGCCGGCAAAGTCGAGTGAGCTTGCTGCACTAACACCTTTCTCTGTTAGCAGCATTTCTCAGGCATTGCGCACCCACGAGCCAGCGCTTAGCGTTCGAGCGTGGCTGCAGGGCCGCACCCGCCGAAGACACCCAGCCCGCCAGCCCATGCCCGGCACCAAGCGCCTCCATCGCTGCCCGCAGCATCCAGGCCGCCGCCCGCAGCGTCTCTGCCGTCGCCCGCAGTGCTTCTGCCGCCGCCCGCAGTGTTTCCTCGCCGGCGGACAGCGGCTCGACGGCTGCAGACTCGGCCTCCTCCGCCAGTGCCGCGCCGACGGCGTCCGCCAGCGTCGCCCGCAGCCTGCGCTCCGCCTCGCGCCTGGTCTCGCGCTCCCTGGCGGCGGCCGCCGGCAAGCAGAACGGTGCGCTGCAGTCCGGCGCTGACCGCATTTGAGTGTGCAGACCAAGTGCTGGCTGAGAGGCCACCGCTGAGCAGGGAGCCACTGCGCAGGCGGCGACGACAACGAGGTCTCTTCCTCGCCGGGCCCCTCCCGCCGGAGCAGCCGCCGCGCCCCCGCCGAGCCGGCGACGTCCGGCCGCCCCAGCCGCCGCTCCAGCCGCCTGGCCGTGTGAGTCTTTTGCCTGCTAGGTGACCGTGCGGACGAGTGGACTGCACGTTCTGCGCTTTGACTGCTTTGGGAGGAAGAACAGAACAACGCTCACCCTGCACGCACGAGCATGTCCGCCTCTGTGCGAGACAGAGAGCAGTCTGGCTCGATTTGTAAGAGCGGACCAGGAGCAATGGACGAGAATCCAGCGCAAACCAGGCATCTGAGACATTTGTTGATAGTTTTGCTAAAAGAGTTGCAGGAACAGCAGCTGCTCGGCGTTCGTTTTACTGGCACACCGGCGGCCCAATCAGATTCTGCCGCCACCAAGGACCGTTCAAAAGCCCCTTGGCTGCTGGTGGAACGGCTGGACGGCAGCTGCTGCTGGGCGGCCTGCTTAACCCAATCGTTCGGCAGGCATGCACAGCAGGCAGCTGGGCGGGCCATGGTGCTCGCCGGTTCTCAGAAACGCCCGAGTTCAAACACCCAGAAGAGCTGCGACCAAAACGGGACAGCAGAAGCAGCTTTCTGGACGGGCAGTGTCCGAAACATTGCGCTGCTGCGCAAAGCAGGCGAGCCGCTCAGATGAGCTACAACCCACTAACCTCAGCAAAGCAACAGCCCACACTCGTAAAGGCCAGATTTTCTGCTGCAAGAGCTTCAGAAGTGAGCTCTGCAGCACCTGACCTTGCCCAAAGGGCCGGGCCGGCTGCACAACAGACAGGCAGCCCAGCATGTGCGCTCACTCGTTGTGCCTTGCAGCTGGCTCTCCTCCAAGTCCGTGCCCTCTCCTGCCCCTTGCTGCTCAGCGCAGGCCGCCGCCGCTCACAGTCGCCTTCAAGGACGTAGGCGACGGCTGCAGCGAAGAGCTCCCCAGACTGCGCTTTCCCTTCACCACCAAAATGTGCCCCAAAGCTCCCCCTCCTGCCTGCCGCTTCTTGCACCGCTCCCCCACTTTGCGCCCCAGCTGCCCCTGCCCTTGCATCCCCGCCTGCCTGCTTGCCTGCCCTGACCTGACGGCCTGCTTTCCACGGCCGCACCAAACGGTGCAGGAGCACCGGTACCGAAGCTCGTCTGTTTTGTTGTTCGCGAGCCGTACCAGCACAGAAGTAGCTGGACAGAGTGCAGGCGCCTGCAGGCAGAGCGCAGCACTGTGCAGCTGCCAGCAATGTGCAGCTGCGGGCAGAGAACATCGCTCCAACCTGATTCTGCGGCCGTGCTGTTGCAGGGCTCGACTCTTGGCGGCAAGCTGCGAAACGCTGGACTGCAGGTTCGTGAGCCGCAGGCTTTACAAGCAGCCTGATCGCTACGGCTGGGTGCGCCGCCTCCTGGCCCCCACCAGAAGCTTGGTGGCGCCGCAGCGCCTCCGCCAGCTCCACCCGGCTTTAAAGCACAGCTGCCAAGGCCATTGTGGCCGCAGCTACGATAGTGCCTGAACGCCCACACCGACGGCGGCTGCCAGCGTGGTACACCGCCTGCATTCAGCCTCGCGCCAGGTCTTGCTGGCGGCGGTGGCCTGCCTGCCTCGATGGCGTTCAAGCTGGTTGCGCACGCAGCGGCTTGGGCAGTTTTTCACGATGCAGAGCTAGCAGCCGGCAATGCGCTGCGGCTGCAGGTGTGCTCAGCAGAGTGCCTGTTGAGAGGCAGCCGCTGGGCATCGTCTTGTTCCGCAGGCAAGTACGCCAACGAGGTTGCCCCTTAGCTGGGCCCCTACTGTCGCAGCAGCCACCGACCCCACGACGGCATCAAGCCGCCCAAGCCGCAGCAGCAGCCGGCTGGCGATTCCAGCTTATATTTGCCTGCAACCTGACCGTGGAGATGAGTGCCAGTGGGCTGTAAGCTCTGAGCTTCAAGCTTTGAGCTTCGATCGCTTCAGGCGGCACGGAATTCTGCTCATCGTCCTGCGTATGCATGGCCGCCTCTGTAAACTAGAAGGCAGGCTACAACAGTAGAGGGGGGTTACAAGCAAGCAAGCAAGGCCCATGTGCCGTTCCCATTCGTGAACAGCGGAATGAGCAGCAACCAGCCCTCTCAAGCCCTGGCTGGAGCCCGCCGCTAAGGACGGCGCGCTTGGGTTCCAAAAACTCCTCGACTCGGTCTCTGTGAAACGGCTGAGCCGCGGAAGGCAGCTGTGCGGCTTTCTGCTTAGCCTGGTTGATCAACAGTCTTCCGCAACAGGAAGCTGCGCGGCGGAGCTAGCCGTTTCTCCGGTGCGCGCCTTGCCCTGAAACGCTCGAGCTTCCTGACCAGAGCAGCGGTCGCTCTGTGAGCCGCTGGAGCTTGCTTCGTGACGGATGCGTGCACTGCGCTGCTGCGCGCAGGCAAGCTGCCACGACCGGCTGACCTCAGCAGAGCGAGAGGAGACCTTGCTCGGCAGGGCGAGGGCAGGCTTTAGGAGAGAGCCCTGCGAATCTGCAGCACCAGCAAGAGACTGGCAGCGTTCGTGTCCTTCAGCCATGGCAACCTGGACTCCAACGACGCCAGGTGGGGGCCGCACCTTCCTGAGCAAACAATGCCCGTAGCGCCCGCTGAGAAGCCATGCAGCGCCAGTATAAGGCATTGAATGTCTGCATGCTGAATTGCCGTTCGCGGCAGCATCAGCTGCGGAGACGTGCTGTATGGCAAGATGGGTGATTCAGCTTCAGTTTGTTGCCCGTCTGGCTTGGCCGGCCAATGGCCGAAAGTAACTGGCGACACATGTCACAGTTGAGTTCACATTTGAGTTCTTCCAGTCCGCTACAGGGATTCCAGAAGCCGCGCTCACATGCTGGTCCGATGCTAATGCAGGTCCCCAGCGCACCGCATACCCTCGCGGAGCTTCGCAGCCAGCTCCAGCGCCAGCCTGCCAAATGCATTTGAATACGCTGGAAGCCACTGCCACAAAAAACGGTGGAGGAATCGATTTGCAGCATGGGGCGGAAACGTCCTGCAACACCACATCTGCTCGGCCGCGACCTGGAAGTCGATAGGCGCCACGAAATCAGGTGATGTCCAAACAATCCCGAGCTTACAATGCTCGGGCACCCTCTAGGAAGCCCTTTAGTGCGGAAGCCGTCGCGTTATGAGCGCTAGCGGGATTGGGGGAGAATCCCGAGGCCGGAAGGCGATCCATACGACAAGATGGAGGGATTCAACATCAGCCCGTGGGCCAGCCCCGCCCGGCCGCCCGGCGCCGAAGGGCACTGCAATACCCATAGATATTCTGATTTCCTCCAGCTCCCGCGTGAGGAGGTCCAAGCGCCGGGCTCACGTGCTGGCCCGGTGCTCATGCAGGCTCACGTCGCGTGGCCCTGTGCGCAGCGTGGGTAAGATACCTTCGAAGACATCTGCCCCGTCAAGCAGGCTTGTGCTCCCCGACAGCTGCTGCGCTTTTTGTTCGGCCGACCAGCGCCAGCCGTTCGCCCGCTTGGAGAGTACGCGGGTGGGTCCAGTTAGCTTTCTGCGCTCGTGATTCGCGCGGCTGAGTGTCGGTGATTTGCCAGTACAGGCACCCTCGCTGGCCGGCCGCCTTCCTCATCGCAGGCGGCCCTGGAGCCGCTGCTCACCGCGGCCTTCGAAGATGCCCCCGACCGCCGCGCTGCCGAGCTCAGCGAGGTCATCGACAAGCACCGGGTGGAGGTGACGATCAACGCAGCTCAGAGCTCCAACGCGCCTCTGCACGTCTACTGCACGCCGTGCACGGGCGCCAACAACTGACGCCCAAGGGCATAGCTTTTCCGGAGAAGGGCCGGGCTCGCGGAGCTTTCACTGGTGGGCTCCGAGCCCTTACCGCCACTGCTGCATGTGGGCGGCATAGTGATCTCAGGTAACCCAGCTTGCTTTCCTGCTTGGCAAGCTCGAGCATCTGACAGCGTGTTCTGAGCATAAGCAGCACTATTTACCTCTGATGAGCGAATCTGTTGGTTGCGCAGGGCTGCGCTCTGCCAACTTGGGAGCAGCCCTCTGCCGCGGGCCTGCCTGCCCCTGCTGCTGGCTGGCTGAATGCTGCGCACCAACAAGGCCGAGTGAGCTGCCGGCCCCTCTTCCCCTTCCCCAAAGACGGCAGGCTCCAGGCAGGGCGCGCTCAGGGCCGGCTCTCAGTCCTGGCGTGTCGCTGCAGGCGCGCGCCGGCGGCGGAACACAAGAAGCAGCTGTGCCCCGCCGCCAGCACCTCCGTCACCCCGGCCGCCCCCAGCACCTCAGCCGCCGCCTGACAGCCTGGACGGTTGCGGGGCGGCTTCATCAAGCTGCCGACGGAGGCGCTCCACCTGGCCCCGGCCTGCACGCGGCCGGGCATCTTCGGGCGCGCCGTGACGTCGCAGGCATGTCTCCCTCGCGACTCGGACTGGATGAAAGCTGCTGCCCGGCACAAAGCTGACAGAGGGCAGGCGGCCTGAAGGGCGCGGGCTTTGGCGGTGCCGTTCTGCCGCGCGGGCCGCTTTGGAACGCGCCTGCCACGCCGATCAGCCCGCCGCCGCCGCCGCCTTCCGGCATCTGGCACGGCTAGGCCCGGTACCTGGGCTTCAACGCTCCTCTGGCTGTGAGCGGCCAGGTGCGTCCGCCGCCAGGACCACCCCAGCTTCATGCTCGCTCACTGCTGCCAAGCAGCAAAGTCAGTGGAACAGCTTCGCAGCGCATTTGGTATGCTGGCCCTTGTTCAGATCAAAGTCAGCCCTTCTTGTGGCAGTAGCAGCTGCGCTTGACTGCAGCCCCATGCACCTGCTGAACGACTCGGAAGTTGGTGGGGCCATCCGGCCCTTGCAGCAGCTTGGCAGAGAAGCTGACCAAGGGCAGGCGGACTGCAGGGCGCTGGCTGTGGCTTCGTCATCCCGCTGCGCGGGCCGCTGTGGGGCGCGCCATCCACGCACAGCACCCCGCCGGCGCAGCCGCCGCACGTCAGCATCTGGCAGAGCTTCTCGCAGCCACTGTGCAGCATGGCCTGCCAACCGGCCAACGGGAGTGCCAGCAGGACTGGAAGCCATGAGCCTTTACTGCTACTGACGGCGCAAAACAATGCTGATCCTGAACGGGATTGCCCCCAGAGCGCGACCACCTCAGTGCAAGACATAGATCTGTTGGCGCTTTCATCAGCAAAGTGGCAGCAGCAGAATTGTCGAATGAGAAGCCCATGTAAGCAATGCCTGTGGACGCTAAGTAAAGGGGTAGTAGTCAGCCCTCGGCCCTGCCGCCAAGGACTCGTTCGAAAGCCCCCGACTCGGCTGGTGATGAAACGGCTGGACGGCAGCTACTGCTGGGCGGCCTGCCTAATCCAACCTTTCGGCAGGCATGCACAGCAGGCAGCTGGGCGGGTCCTGGTGCACGCCATTTCCCAGAAACGCCCGAGTTTGGACGCCCAGGAGAGCTGCGACCGAAACGGGACCAGCAGAAGCAGCTTTCTGGACGGGCAGTGTCCGAGACATTGCGCTGCTGCGCGCAGCAGGCGAGCCGCTCAGACGAGCTACGACCCGCTGACCTCAACAGAGAGACAGAGCCCCCACTCGGAAGGGCCACGTTTCCTGCTGCAGGAGCTTCAGAAGTGAGCTCTGCAGCTTCTGACCTTGCCCGAAGGGCTGGGCCTACTGCACCTGGCAGGCTAAGCCAAGCCCGTGCACTCACCCGTTCTGCCTTGCCGCTGCAAGTCCATGCAGGTAAAGAGTGCTGCTGGACGATGAGCCGACGCACGTACCTCCGCACAGCTTGCTGCTGTGGCTGGGAGGTCTGCGCAGGCGGAGCCTCTGCTGCCCGCCGTGGCAAGCAAGGAGCCGCTGCCAGCTGCCGCGACCAGCTCCCTGCCCTCTCCTGACCTCTGCTGCTCGGCGCAGGCCGCTGCCGCTTGCAGTCACCTTTGAGGACGCAGGCGACGGCGGCAGCGAAGACCTCCACTCTCTGCGTACCTCCCTTCACCACC
>BHFV01000487.1:0-23259 GCA_003568905.1 Trebouxiophyceae sp. KSI-1
CCCCCCCCCCCCACCAGCAGCGCCCAATTTCCCCCTCAAGTGCGCAGCTGGAGCCATCTGCTGTCCAGGCGACTGTTCAAATTTGAAATTGTAAACCCTACCGCATACCGGCAGGGACTACTGCGAGGGCCTGCGCGACAGCCTGGACCTGGTCCCCATCGGCGCCTGGTGGGGCAACGGCCGCAAGACCGGCTGGTTCTCGCCCTTCCTGCTGGCCGCCTGGGACGCGGAGCGCGAGGAGTTCCAGTCCGTCTGCCGCTGCATGTCCGGCTTCTCGGACGCCTTCTACACCGAGGCGGGAGCCCCTTCTGCGCTCCGCCTGTCCCGCCCAACTGCTGGGTGCAGGCAGGCTGTCGGCTTGACCAAAATTGGGTGTGATCAGTCAAGATGGTGGCAGGCCAGGCTATCGGCTCCCCCTGCGCCACACCTTCGACCGCAAACCTGTTTGCCCGACGACTCAATGTCTTGACTCGTACGATGCTGGAGGCTTGCGGGCCTGCACACCATGCCTTGCAGGCATCGCACGCAGCCCTCCTCCTCCCCACATTCCCTGCGTCACTCTCGACCCGTCGACTGCCGCCCGCAGGCGACCGCCCGGCTGCGTGCCACCGCCTGCGCCCGCAAGCCTTACTACGTCACCGGCGAGTCGCCGTCCGTCTGGTTCGAGCCGCGGGAGGTGTGGGAGATCCGCGGCGCGGACCTGACGGTCAGCCCCGTGCACCGCGCGGCCCTCGGCCGCATCGCCGCAGACCCATCCCGCGGCGTCTCCCTCAGGCACGCCGCCGCCGCCGCCCGCCCTCCTGACAGGCTGCCCCTCACCTTGGTTTCCTGAGGTCCAGAGGGGAGCGGCAGCGGCGGCTTGCTGCGCGGGTGTTTGGCAGGGCGGCTCTCTGGAGCGGCCACGAGCTGCGGGCCGGCACCCTGCTGTTGCCGCGGGCCCAAGCCGACGCGTCTTTTGGACACCGGGGCTGGCCGCTCCGGCCCCTCGGAAAGACACTGGCCTTTCAGAGGGACGTCGAGCCGTAGCTGGCTGCTGCCTGGGGCGCCTGGAGCTGCCGGGCGGCTGACTGCTGCATCAGATTGGCTGCTGAGGCAGCGGCAGCGGCCGCCGCAGGTTCCCGCGCTTCATCCGCACACGGGACGACAAGCGGCCCGAGGACGCGACCGGCCCGGACGTGATCGCCGAGCTGTTCAGCAAGCAGACGCGCCGCATGGCCAGCGCGCAGGAGCGGCTGGCCGGCCGGCGGGGGCAGCAGGCGGGCGAGGCTGGCGAGGTGACGCCGCCTGCTTTCCGGAAGAAAGGGGCTGCTACCGAGGGCGCTGCAGCACGTTTTGATGGCACCCTTCAGTTCAAGAAGGGGGGGGGGGACACTCCAAGCGTGCATCCTCAGGAGTGTATTGTGCAGTCCAGTCTGGCATGTCGGGCACCTTCCAGCCAGCAGACGGGCGGGCCGGCTGCAGCAGCAATGCCGGCGGTTTCAGGCCAGAGTCGCCTGGCCCAGCAGCGCCCCAATGAAGGGCGGCATCGGCCAGCGGGCAGGCGGGCGGCTGAGCGTCCTGGATGCGCTGCAGGAGGGCGAGGCGGACGGCTCCGAGCACTCTGATGTTGAGCAGCCGCAGGCGGGCGCGGAGGCGAGCGACGAGGAGGGCGGGGACATGCAGGAATGAGGCCTGCTCTTTGCCAGTGCCTGTTGCACCAAACTGCAATAAACAATCATTTGAACGATGTGCAAAACGTTGTTTCTTGTGCTCCAAACTTTTGGTTTGGATACGATGGAGCAGATTCGGAAAAGTCCATCAGTCCCAAGCAGTCTGAGATTTGATCGAGTGCTGCCATGCGCATCTTGAACCTCTGCCTGCAGATTTCCTGCTGACAGGTCCAAGGGAAAAGGCAGCTCAGGCTGGTGCAGCGTGCTGTTCGATGGCATGTGCCTGCCATTACCAGTGCGCAGCGCGGCCGCCAGACGGCTGAGCGCTTCAGCCTCTTCGCCTGGGCGGCAGCAGGGGCAGGGCGGCACTGCCAGGTCAGGTGTCACTTCAGCGCTGTCATGCTGCATCACCCAACCTCTCAAGAGCCGAGCGCCGACAGGTGAACTCAGGCTGCGACCCTCCAGCTGAGTGGCACCCAGCGCAGGGATCACCCAAGTGGGACAGCAGCCGGCGGGGAGTAGGGGCTGCAAGCCGGGCATGGGCCCCAGGCTGCCTGCCCCTGGCCTGAGCTGCACCGGCGGCGTATACGCAGCCAGGGAAACTCCAGCCTGGCGTGGGGCGGCCTGCCAGGCAGCCGAATGCGGGTGCAGCACGCGCGGCTGGCATGGGCCGCATGCCATGCGCCGAGCAGCTGCCGCTGCTGGGGAAAAATATTGTTCAGTCTTCAGAGTCCTTCCAGCTGTTTTCCACCACATCCTTCACCCGCTTGTTGTATTCTCGCCTGCCGAGCCGTGCAGCCAGTGTCAGGGGCACGACCATGCTGGCAAACAGCCATGCTGAGCGGGTCCGGCGCAGGGCAGAGGAGGCGCAGTAGCAGCCCCACCTGTCCTCGCCGTAAAGCTTGGCTGCCTCGGTGTTGGCCGGCGAGTTGGGGTTCGGGTCCGATAGGAGCGACTGCACGCGCCATGGAAGCCGCGCCTGAGCCGCAGCCCCTGTGAGGGGCGGCACCGGGCCGGCACAAGTGCAGTGACTGACCTGTATTGAGGTGAGGATGGCCGCCACATCGTAGATGGGGCTCCACTGGTTCTGCAGGATGTCCAGGCAGATGGCGCCGTCCGCATAGACTGCGGGCGCAGCAGCACTGTCGGGCGCCAGGCTCCAGCCATGCGGCGCTGCGCGGCCGGCAGTGGGGGCAGGCAAGTGCGCACTGTTCGGGTGGAACATCTTGGACTTGAATTTGACGACGGGCGCCTTGTTGGGGTACTCCTCCGTGAACTCTAGCGTCAGTTTGAAGGTGCCTGCGGGGGTGCCACGGGATGTGAGCCGCGCACGAAGCATCATGGAGGCTGGACTGCCTGCTGAGGCTGCCAAGCCGGCAGTGGGCGGAGGGAGAGCGCACCGCCGTCCCAGGGCGTGTCCTCCGGCCCGAAGATAACGGCGTTCCACTGCATAATGTTGTCAGAGTTGGGCGAGCCATTGATGCCCTGCGGCGGGTCGGTCTGCAGCCGCTTGAAGTCCCGCATCAGCCGCTGCACGAGCAGCAGCAGCAGGCGTGTCAGTGCGCTGCGCCAAGCAAGCTTTCAGGTGCCCCTCCTCCCCGCCGCGAGTGTCAGTTCTGACGGCAGCCTGGCAGCAACCATGTTTGGCAGAGCAGCTCGCCTCCCGCCTTCCTAACAGACAGCAGAGGGTGCCGTGGGCCGGTCACCTTGCGGGCTGGCGTGGACATCGCTGCCCAGGAGCGGCAGGCCCTGCCAGCGCCGGCTTGCACTCGGTTGGCGGCCTCAGTTGCACGGCGGACTTGAGATACAGCGGCTGCGTGATCCCTTCGATCCGGGCCCTCCCGTTTCCTTGCGTGAAAGGCGCCTCCTTTACAGATCGGAGCGGATGATTAGAAGAAAAACAACCGGATCGAAGAGAAACTCCAGAAAGGCAGGCCGCAGAGTCGTCTGCTGACTTTCGTGTGGCAGGCGCGAGTGCAGTTTACTCTGTTGCCTCCCTCTGAGCTCGGCGGACTGCAAACTGCAGTTGCTGAGAACTGAGAAGGTTTGCCGGAGGGCCAGCTCAGCGCCGACCGGCGATGACTGACAACAGACGACAGACTAATACTTGCTGCCCCTTGAGAGGCTTGAGCATGTAGAGCAGGCAAGCCCGCGGCACGCCATCACGGCAAAACGTCTACGATGGCAACTGAGGAAGCATTCGCTGCCGAGATCTCGGCGGCGAAGGAGCGAATCAAGCGCCTGAAGGAGAGACATGCGAGGTGAATACATTTCCTCATCGCTTGGCGCGAGCTGGGCGCCATGCCGACATCGGCATTGCATGCTCTACCACTGCGGAGCTTTCAGGCTCGTCAGAGGGCTAGAACAGCTCCACATCAACATTCCTGCAAGAGCGTCAAGTGGCGGTCGAGACTGAACTGACAAGCCGAGCCCCAAGCTTCTTTCCATCACCACCTGCAACTGATGGGGTGAACTCTCGCAGGCGTTGCGCGTTGAGTCGCGGCGATCGCGACACCGCCGAGCAGCCGGCGCCGGGCGGCGATGCGAACGGTGAGCCCAGCGGTGAGGAGGCGGCGGCGGCTGCCAGCGGTGCGGCGCTGCAGCAGCTGGTCGCGCGTGTCCTGGTGGACCCAGGAACCAGCATCCCGCTGGACAGCAACAGCCTGCACCGCAAGGTCACGGCCCTGCGCCCACTTCTTGACGGAATCCTGCCCGACAGCACACCCCCAGTATGGCTGATTGCCTCCGCTGCGGAGCCTGACTCCCGCGCCGCCCTTCCGCCCGCAGCTCTCCCAGTCACCGCACGCGCAGGCGTACGAGTCGGCACTGCAGGCAGCGGCTGTCAGCTCGCTGGAGCCGGTGCTGCGCGAGATGGCCTCCGGCGCGGCGCCCGCGCTGGAGGTGGAGGACTTTAAGAGCGGCGGCCGAGCACGAGTCATGGTGCTGGAGGCCAACCGCCAGCGCCTGCTCAGGCAAGAGGCTTCCTGCAAACGCATCTGGGGGCTGGGAGCATTCGGTGGCGGTGGGGGCAGCTGAAGTGGGGTTCTGCGGACAGAAGAGCGGACGCGTTGCCGGCAGTCCCTGCCGCAGGGCTGGCCTGCTGCAAAGTGTCAGCCATTCTGAGTCTCCTCCGGCTTCCGCGGTTCCGCCCTACACTGGCATGTGACGCTTGCCTGGCTGCCGGGCTGCAGCATCGCCGGCTTCAGCCAGCCGGCGCCGCCCGAGCCGCGCCCCCCGCCGCCGCCGGGAGAACCGCCCCGGGGCCGGCCGCCGCCGGGGGGGCCGCAGCCGCCGCCGGGCCCGCCGCCTGGGCCGCCCTTCGCGCGGCCGCCGATGATGGGGATGGTGCCGGGCAGCTTCCCGCCGGGGCCAGGCACGCCCGCGACCCTCCTGCACGCGGCCTGGAAAGCCGCCGCCGCCGCTGCTGCTGCCCAGCTGTGCGCTGCTACGTTTTGGCGGCGGCACGCGGGCGCGCAGGGCACCCGGTTGCTCAGGCGGCGCCCGCCGCTCGGGTTGCAGGCGTGCTGGGCATGGGGCCGCGGCCGGGCATGCTGGGCATGGGGCCCATGGCGCCGATGGGCCCCCCGCCGCCGGGCCCGCCGGGCGCCGCCAACGGCAGCGGCGGGGGCGACCTCGACTCGCTGCTGAACCGCAAGTCGACCCGCGACCGCATGAAGACGGAGAAGTGAGTCCCCCGCGGCTTTTGTTTTTGCAGGAATGAGATCGCACAATCCGATTCCAAATTGCGGCCAAGAACTCTTTTCGACTCCAGCAGCAGCCACGGCAGCAGCAGCAGCAGCAGCAGCAGCAGCAGCAGCCTAGGCCGTCCACCCAGCCAGCTGCCCCCCGGCGCAGCTCGCCTCCGCCTGCCTGCGAGCGCAGCCCGCCCGCATGCAAGCCTCGCTGGCCAGCCAAAGAGGACAGCCTGCTGGCTTGCACAGCAAGGAGTGCAAACGGCAGTCCGGCGACCGGGGCCAGCACAAGAGCGGCCGAAGATGCCACAGATCTGCCAGGGACTGACGCATGCCGGAGCCCGCGGCAGGGGCGAGGAGCTGCTGGACCTCATACAGAAGCCGACCGCCAAGGAGGCGGCCACCGTGCAAAAGTTCCGCAGCGAGGGCGGGCCGGCCGTGCGCGAGTACTGCCCGCACCTGACCAAGGACGACTGCTGCCGGTGGGTCACACAGCAGCCCCCCTCTCAAGAAGCGGAGGGGGGAGGCGGCCTGCCAGCAGCTGAGCTGAGCTGTCCTGCTGTGCAACCGGGCGGCCCGCTCCCAGCGCCCAGCCTCTTCAAGGGGGCCGACGAAGGAGCCCGGGCTGCCTCCTGCGGCCTGAGCAAGCAAGCCATGAAAGTATGTGTCTACGTGAGTTCCAGGCTTCAGGCGTGGTGGTTCTGTCAGGGCGCTCTGCAGCCGGCCTCCTGCGGGAGGGGGTTGTGGCGCACAGAGATTTCCTCGGAGAGCCAGCCGCGTGCGCGCAGCCTGCCAGCCTGGCCAATGCCCCCAAAGCTGCCTGGCCCTCTCACCGGTCGCGTGCCGCCCCGTCGCAGCGCGCGCGGCGTGCCCTTCGCCTGCGGGCGCCTGCACTTCCTGCGCCTCATCTTCCCGTGGACGGACGTCTCGCTCGGCAACTGCAGCTACCTGGACACGTGCCGCCACATGAAGAGCTGCCGGCACGTACACTACCAGCTGGACGACGGGCCGGGCCCGGCCGGGCTGCTGGGGCCGGCGCCGCCGCCGCGCCCGGCCAAGCAGGCCGTGCCAAAGTACCTCGAGGCGCGGCGCCCAAGCGCCTGGCCTGCCACTCTTTCTGGGCACAAGTTTCGGAATTTTGAGATTTCGAGCCGACGAGCATGCCGTGCAAAGATCAGAAGCGCTGCTAGAGGCAGGGGTGCGGCGGCGGCTTGGACAGCGGTACTGAGGTCGATCAGAGCGTTGGCTGCAAGCCGATTCGCTCCTGCTTTGGCAGCGCTGTGCTGTTGGGAGCCATGCTATCCTGTCGCAGTGCAGGCCGTGCTATAGACGCTCAGTTGCGATCACACTGCATGCTGACTGCCTAATCTGCAATCGGAATCTCGTCACATGCCTGCAACATACCAGCGGCGCCGCATCAACTGCCTGCCTCCGCCGGCCGCAGGCGCTGCCGGAGCCGCAGTGGCTCAAGGTGGACATCCGCACCTTTGACATGAGCGTCCTGGGCAAGTTTGGCGTCATCATGGCGGACCCGCCGGTGAGCCTGCCAGACCGAGCTCGAACTGTGCAGGGCAGCTGGCAAGGGATGTGGGCAAAACGTGGGCATGGCATGCAGCACGGGGCCTCCCCTGCTGTGAAGACAAAGCAACCTTGTCGGTCCTACTGGCAAACGCTTCTTCATTGCTTGCGTTTACAAGAGACTCACGGCCCGCTGAGTGTCAGCGGCACGCCGTGAGAAGCCTCAGAGCCGCTTTTAAGACAGGCATGGAAGCACCACTGCGCTGGGCGCTGTCTGGGGCAGCAGCCGCGAGCCAAGCCGGGCGGCCGCTCCAGCCACAGGCGCCTGTGCTCGCCCTTTCCCTCGGGCGGCGCTCAGCTCAGCTGCCTATGCAATTGCAGTGGGAGATCCACCAGGACCTGCCGTACGGCACGATGAGCGACGACGAGATGCGGCGCATGAACATCGGCGTGCTGCAGGACGACGGAGTCATCTTCCTGTGGGTCACGGGTGCTGCCCCCTCACCCCCCTGGCCACATCCTTGGGCAGGCAGGCCACCGCAGCACACGAGGGCAGGAGCCTGCGCCTTGCCTCGCTCGTCCCCCCAGCAGCTCCGTGCCTGGCCCCTCCCTGGGCCGGCTCAGACTCGACCACACCGAGGCGGCTCAGAGGTTGCCCGCCGCCGCAGCCCCCCATCGCTTTCCTGTCCCCAGTCAGTCCGACTCCGCCCATCACAATTTGGACGCATCTCCCGCAGAAACGCCGCACAACTGCTGCAGAGCTCTATTTCCAGGCTGTGAGACATGCGAATGGAGCCGGGCACATTTGCCGGTGCACGAGGCAGCCGTAACCGCCGCGTGACTGCCTGCCCAGGCCGCGCGATGGAGCTGGGGCGGGAGTGCCTGGCGCTGTGGGGCTACACGCGCGTGGACGAGCTCATCTGGGTCAAAGTCAACCAGCTGCAGCGGCTCATCCGCACCGGGCGCACCGGCCACTGGCTGAACCACTCCAAGGAGCACTGCCTGGTCGGCGTCAAGGGCAACCCGGCCATCAATCGCAACGTGGACTGCGACGTGGTGGTGGGCGAGGCGCGCCTCCCGCCCTCTGCCACCCCCACCGCCGCCCCGGGCCGATGCTCGCTGCCGGCGCCCTTGCGCTCACGCTGCTGCGCATGAATGCGAATGAGCTTTCAGCTGAATGAGTGTTGCAGCGGCGGCAGGCTGCCGTTGCTGTTGGGCCGGCCACGGCACGCAAGACACCTTACACCTGCCCTTGTTCTCCCCCCTGTCGGCTGATGCGGCTCCTTCCTGCGGGGCCGCAGGTGCGCGAGACGTCCCGCAAGCCGGACGAGATGTACCCGCTGCTCGAGCGGCTGAGCCCCGGCACCCGCAAGCTGGAGATTTTCGCGCGCCTGCACAACGTAAAGCCCGGCTGGGTCAGCCTCGGCAACCAGCTGCCGGGCATCAACATCCGCGAGCCGGACATGCAGGCCAGGTTTGATGCCGCATACCCGAATGGCCTGTGAGCTGGCCCGTGCGGTGCTTTTCTGCTGCCTGGTCTTTCTGTGCTGACGACTGCTATACAGCGAACGTGTGAGAGTTGTTCGTGTTCGTGAGGCGCGTGCGTCCGTTACTGCTATGTACACTGCTACGTCTCAGCAGTCCGCACAGCATCAAACCAGTGGCCGGCTGCGGGACAGCGGCGCAGTGACAGGCGACTCTGGACCGCCCGGCAGCACGAGCGCTGAGCTGAAAAGGCCTGCTATTCATGTGCAATCGCGCTCCGTCAAAGCAAGGCTCCAGAGAGCGAGAACGCTGCAATCACCGAATCTTCACCATCTGGATATGTGCAATTTCTATCTAGAAGTGCTGTGCCAGCGGCCTCAGCCAGCAGTGAAGACAGGAATTGTGACAGTGGTGCCGCTGGTGGTGGCGCCAGTGCTGGAGGCAGCGCCGCCTGCGCAGCAGCAATTCCAGTTCATTGGCCTTGAAATTGTGTGCGTGCTGCCCGGCCGTGCTGCGCCTGGGAGGGGAGCGTGCCTGCGGCGGTGCTGGCGGCAGGAGGACCGGGCGGCGCCTGGTTGACGAGGCCGCTGGGGCAGAACAGCCGGGAGAGCAGCGAGAGGACTGCGACCGCACCCAGTCAGTGGCGCAGTACTGGCGGGGCGAGGGCAGGGCGACGGAGGGCAGGGCGCACATGTCTTGAGCAGCTGCGGCACGGAGGTCGTCGGCAGCGCATCAACGGTGGAGGCCACCTGCTGGGAGCAGACGCAGCCCTGCAGAAGAACGCTGGAACTGTAAGGGCTTGTGTCTGCAGGCTGTGCAGGGGTGCGCCAGATACTGGGAGGCAGCGTGCTTGGTTGAGGAAGTTGAGGGTGGCCGAGAAGCACTCGGTGCTTGCGGTCTTGTTCTGCGCCGTGACGAGGAGCTGCAGGATGGTGAGCTTGCTGAGGGTGCCGTTGGCCGCAACCAGATCCTGGAGGAAGGGCTGGCAGTCGGTGAAGAGGGATAGTGCGGTGGTCAGGCATGTGCCTGCGCTCGCAGCAGGGCGAGAGTCAAGGCAAGGAGGTGCAGGGGCCGCCGGCTCGTGTCGTCAGCGGCAGGAGGGGTAAAAACTGGCGGGCACTGGTGTCGACTTGACGTAGGCCGTCGTGCCGCCCAGCGAGAGGCCGGGCGCCAGCGGCACGCTCGTGAACGGAAGGGCGGGATTGAAACCGAACTGCGGCAGCTGGACGCTCTGGTATTGACCAAGACCGAACAGGAAGAACGCTTGCCCGCCCTGCAACCAGGCACCGCGTGTGTTTGCTCCTCGAGTACCAGCGGACGCGGCCGGCCGCAGTGCTGCGAGCGCGGCGCGCAGCGCGCTGCCGCCGGGGGGGAGGGCAGGCGCGCGCGTCGCGGCGCCACTCCGTACGCTGTCAAATGCCGGTGCGCGGGCGCAGAGCAGCAAGGGGGCCGCAAGCTGAGAAAGCGCGCCTGCAGGCAGAGCGCTGTGGCGGCGAGCAGGAGGGCGAGCGATGCGGGCTTCATGGCGACGGCCTCACTGGGGCGGGCTTGGCACAAAAGCGTCGCTGCAAAGGATTCGACTTTGTGGCCAGCGGAAGAGCAGGTCGTGCGCTGGCAGAATGAGTGGCTCCGAGAGAGTGGCGGCTGGCGGCGGCCTCTTGGAGCCCTCCACCGGGCGTTGAAACCAAAATTTCGGGCAGGCAAGAGCCAGGCAGTAGTTGTGGCTGCTCTCGGTATGTTTAGAGCCTGACAAGAGGGAGCGGAGAAGGCGAAGCTGTGTCCACCTATCCACTCCTCCCTGCTCTTCCGCTTCTGTGGCTGTACCTGCCAACCACCTTGAAGTTCGCACTGGGTCTGTGGACGCAACTTAATACCGAGTATCTTGCCTCTTTATGCATGGCGAGCATCAGAGAAGATGAGCCGTTGAGCCTCCCTGGCGATGGATAATCTACACTCACATTCATTGACTGGCACAGGCAGGATCGGTGCCTTGCTGGCACACTCTGTATAAGTCGGGGGCTGGCCGCAACCACATCAACCATCGAGCTTGCTCACGGCAGTGGAGTCCGCCAGAAGCTCAGCCATGGCGGGCCATAGACTGTTGCAGGCAAAGGTGCTGTATCTTCACGGCCAACAGGTACAAAGAATTGCGCGCAAGAAGGATGGTCACGGGCTGCTGTCAGGAACTCAGGCTCGGTGCCAGGAGCGTCATAGCAGGCTCAGGGGGCAGCTTAGACTGGCGGGTAGAAAAGGCCGCAAACTCGCGATGAAAGGCGAAAACTCTAGCAGGCGGCAAGGTCAGCGGCACGGCCTGCATGCGATTAAAAGGGAGAAAAGGGACCTAAAAGGACGAGAAGCGGATCGTCACGGTTTGAAGGTGCTGGGCCGCAGAGGGCATCGCTCTAGGCGGCGGCACGACGCTGGGCGGCGCCCGAAATGGAGATCGGGCGGGGCGCCTTGCGCATCTTGCGCGCCTGGGGCCCGCCGCGCAGGCTGGGCGCCTCTGTGCGCGCGTACGGCTGCTGCACAAGCACCTGCAGCCGCAGCGCCTCCGCCGGCCGCAGGTCCTGCCAGGCGGCGCCGTCGGCCAGTGCGGCGGCCCGCAGCTCGTCCGCCAGCGGCCCGTCGGGGAGCACGGTGGTGAAGTCGCAGCGAAGCTGCAACAGCCGCAGCGCCGGCGCGTCCGCCAGGCTGGCCAAGTCCAGCAGCAGGTCGTCGTCGACGCCGGCCACGTTGAGCCGCAGCAGCTCCAGCCGGCTGGCCGTGAGCGGCACGCCGGGCACCAGGACCTGCGGTCGCCGGCCAGCTCAGCGCCTGCCCCGCAAGGCAGGGAGCAGCGGGGGTTGAGGAGGGCAAAGGGTGGCACCGGCGGCGCGGAGGCCGGCGAGGGGCGCCGCCCAAAGCCGTTGATCTCCAGCACGGTCAGCTGCGGGATGCCCAGCAGCGCCGGCAGCGTCTCGAGGCTGTCCGCCCAGCCGGACAGCGTTAGGCTGCGCAGGGCGCCAAGGCCACTCAGGCCGCCCGCCGCGGCGCCGACGGCCAGGACGCCATTCAGCTGCAGGGCCTCCAGCAGCGGCAGGTCGGCCAGGACTTCGACCGCGCTGCAGCAGGGGCCGGCGTCAGCAACACATTGCACGAAGGGCGCGAGGCGGCAGCAAAGCATGCCCCCGGGGCACAGACCACTGCTTCCTGAAGTGCAGGAGGCAAGCACCTGGCGTCCAGCTTTGCCATGTTGTCGACGCGCAGCTGCTTCAGCCCTTCCAGCTGCCACAGCTCCCGCGGCAGCGGGATGTGGAGGGCGGGCGGCAGGCTCAGCCGCAGCTCGCGCAGCCCGCGGCCGGCGCGGCAGATGCTGCGGAGCACCTGCGGCGAGCGGCGGCGCTGGGCTCAGAGCAGCTCGGTGGGGGGCAGAGCCGCGGCAGCAGCCCCTGCCAGCACTTGAGTTCCCCAAGCAATGCAGAGAGATGGCAAGAGCGGGGGCAGGCGCAGGGACGGGCGCTCGCACCTGCACCGTGTCCGCGCACAGCTGGTCCAGGCTGGCCGGCGGCAGCTTGTCCGCCAGGAGCGGGTGCGCGACTGCCGCGTCGCTGACCGTCACCTCGAGCCGCCGCAGGCCGGGCAGGCTCGCGAGGCCGGCGAGGTCGGAGGGCACGTCCAGCCCGATGTGGAACGTCAGCGCCAGCGCCTCCAGCGACGGCGGCAGCTGCCTGACGGCGGCCTCGTCCAGCCAGCCGTTCACCTCCAGGCGGCGCAGCTGGCGGCACTGGCTGACGGCGCCGATCAGCCTGGCAGCAGCAAGGCCCGGGCCGATAAGCACAGAGCGCTGCTGGTGGCCTTGCATACGCAGAGGGGGAGCGGAGTGGCGCGCCCCGGCGAGTCGCAGAAGGGCATCCAGGAGGGCGACAGCACCAGCTCGCGCAGCCTGGGCGCGCGGCGGCGCAGGTAGGCCTCCAGGCTGGCCTCCCTGCCGGCAAAGTCGGCGCTGAGGACGAGCTGCGCGAGGAGCGCGCCGCTCGACTGGGCGGCGGCGGCGTCGAGGCAGTGCTGCTGGAAATTCAGGACCATCCAGGCCACGGGAGATGCCTGTCGGAAGAAAGCCGAGTGTCAGAGCAGGCGGCTAGATTGCAAGATGGGGCATGAGACCCAAGCTTCAGAGCTGACAGCCCGTTTCCACGGTCGCATAGCGCGTGAGTAGGTGATGCATACCGCTTTTGATGTACCGTGCCTACGATTTGGCTCCCAGCTGCCGGGCTAGAGCTCCGATGCATGCGCTGGCGATGCCGACACGGCCAGATCCGAGGCGAGGACTGCACTCAGCCTGGCAACCACCCGTGAAATTAGCTTACCTCGCCGCGCAGCTCAAAGAGTGCGGAGTCTCCCTCCAGCGGGAGCCTCGCCTCTGCCCGCTCGGCTGCCAAGCCGCGCCATGCCCGGCGGACACGGGTGCAGTTGCCCGCAACGTCGTCGGCTGGCAAGCGGTTGAGGATTTCCAGCAGCATCTCGCTAGGCAGGTCGCTCAGCTGCATGATGATGGCCCGCCTGTGCGCGGGGAGTTGCCAGCTCAATTGGCGTTGGCCGGTACCACAATGCAGGGCAGGCTCACCAAGCAGGAGCGGCAGACAGCAGCAGCTGAGCTTATTGCTGCTTTGAGGGGCAGTGGCGGTGCGTGTGGTGTGCTCACCGGTGTTTCTGCAGGGGGCAGATTGGCAGCGTGGGCTTAATCTGGCGGCGACGCGCGACCACGGAGAGTGCGTATGCCGGGATGACAGAAGCAGGAGAGAAGGTTGCACGAGTATCCGGTACACAGAAGGCTCAGGTCTCGCAAAAGTGAAGGAGGGGGACAGTGAAATTTTCACAGGCTCCAACCTCGCACAACCTTGCGGCCTCCGCGGCCGGGCCGAATGGGCAATTCGACCCGCTGCAGTGCCGCTGAGTGGCAGAGCGGTCCTCTTTTACTGCACTGAGCCCACCCTGCAAGCGCTCTTTACGCGTCAGCGCATCCACGCTCGCGTTACTTCTGTCGGCATGCGGTGCAGCAGCGGCATGCTGGAAAGAGACTGGTAAAGAGAAATTTGGCGGCGGCTCCGTACCCTCAGTGATGTCCGTGAATGACCTGCGGCTCGTTCAGCGATGGCACGGCCAACTTGACTTGCGCATCACCGCCTTTTGGGCCCTCAGCAAGGTACACTCTTGCACGGTGGTGGCGTGGCATTTCGGCAGCACGTTCGGCTCCGCCCTCAGAGGATTGCCAACGGGTGGGCCGATTATGGCTTGGTTCCTGATTCGATGTGCTGCGCCTGGCAGTGCATGCCCCGGGTTGAGCTGGAAGGTCTCTGGTTGGCGTCGGCATCTTGCACTCCCGCCGCCAGCTGCTTTTCCTTCAGCGGGTTTCAAAACGGATGGGCATTGCCTTGGCAGCTGGTTTGGGCGTGCAGGGAAGGATGCGGCAGGGAAGGATTCCTGGACAAGACTGTGGCATCAATTCACCTGAACAGGATGAGCAGGCCGCCACCACCTTTGTGCATGATCAGCAGCTGCGCTCGTGCTGTGGCGGCAGCAGTCCCCTGACACCTGCATGGATGGCTGCATGCTCTACGTAGTTTAGCAATGATGATGCCAGATAGACGCCATGCAGTGCTGTTGGGACTCCCAATTCCTTTGCCAATCGGCACATTGTAGCGACTCGGAATCCTGAGAAGACAGTCTTCACATGCTGTGATGCGCCGTGCATGCCGTGCAGAGGCGCGTTGCTGGCGCTGAGCGAGATGTTACAGGAGCAGAAGACATTCAGCTCAACACAGTGCAGAGGCTGCAGCGGGTCGCTCTTATTGAAGGGCCTCGCCCAAACATGTGGCGAGGTCCAACTCCCCGGTGTTAGCGGCCTTGAAGGCTGCCATCCTCCAGGCGAACACGGCCAGCCTCGCAGTCTGCACGCCCTCCAGAGACTGTGCCTCCTCGTCAATGAGGGCCAGTCTGTCCCCCAGCTCGCCCAAATACTCGTCCAGCAGCTTCAGCTGCACGCACGCGCTGGCCGGCGTTGGTGGACGTTTCTGCAACAGTGCTTATTTTCTGGCAGCAGGTGGAGGTCCGAGGGCAGCACCTGGACGGCAGCGACCGCAGCAAGGTGGGGCAGGTTGGCCCTCAGGGACTTCCGGGGGTCAACGCCCCGCCGTTGCTGGTGGCCCCCGCGGACGCCAGCGCTGCGGCCGGCGGCGTGGGTGGTGGAGCAGAGGACTTGGTCGCCAGCAGAGGGTGCGCAGCAAACGGCGTCTTGCCCGACAACGGCGGGTCCATGCTGGGGTCCCCTGGGGGACAGCGGCCGCCTGCCGCCTTATCCGCACAGTCCTGCGCTGCTGGCCCGCCGGGGCCTTGCCTGCAGCACATGCCACAGAAATTATGCCTGCGCTGCCTAGAGCAAGATGCCAGCCATATGCAGGGTTGCGCACCCTCCAGCTCGTTAGCTTTGGCGAGCACAGTGGACATCTACGCGACGGCTGCGGTCATCTGCTCCTTGATGCTTGGCAGGCCTGAGATGTACCTGCGGGCAGCCAGGCACGGTCAGCGGTGGAACGCAGCTGGATGCCAGCACCTTGAGGTTCTCCAGCTCCTTGGAGCTGATCACCTCAAAGGCGGCCATTCTGCGCCTGAAGGTGGCCAGCCCTCCCTCGCCGATGCCCTCAAGAGCCTCAAGCTCGCCCCTTACCGCGTCCAGCCACTCGTCCAGTGCTGCAGCATGCTCCTGACAGCTATAGCCATGCTGATGTGCATAAAAGAGCAAGGGCGATGACAGGTAATTACTTCCCTTCGCGCTGCTGGCACCACAGAGTCGAGGCTCAGGCAGCGCATCGGGAGGACTGCTTTCACATTTTCTTGTCCATCTCCTTCCCCGCCTTGTTCACCATTTCAAGCATCTCTTCCAGGACGCGCAGAGGACGCGAGGGGTTGCTGGGGTCAAATCTCTCCCCAAAAAACTGACAGACCTTCTTCATCTCCTTGTCCGCCATCTCCCTCCGTCCCTGCAGCAGGCGTGATATGTATGTCGCCATCTGCAGCCGAAACAAGCCAGGCGGTGTTGCTTCACACGGGAAGCAGCAGGTTGCACCTTCAGCTTTTCAAGCTCCTCGGAGTGGACGAGCCGGAAGTCGACCAGCGTCCGAGCAAATGCGGGCAGGCCTCCTCCGCCAGTGCTTTCTGTACCAACGGGTTCAAGGGTGTAAGGGGAGTGACGCTTAGCTCGTCCCTTCTACGGAAAAGCTCTGTTTTCCGGGGGTATTTACCAGCACCCATATGCCGGAATCCCCCATCACCCTCGAGAGCCCCAGGGTCAAGCCCACTGGAGGTAGCCTCCGCTATATTCTCACAGCCGGTCGATGGCCGCGGCGATTGCCACGCCCTGCGCATGCACAACACTCGCTCGGGTCACTCGCGCTCCTGATGGGGTGCAGGAATGCTGGCGGCGGCGCGCGGCGGGCGCACCTCGACCTTGGCCGCCTCCTTGGGGCCTCTCATGTCCAGCAGCAGGAAGCTCGCCATGTCGGCGCCGGTGGCCGCTCGCACGTCTTCCAGCAGCAGGTGGAGCGCCTTGGCGCATGGCTCGCTGGTTCATGCGCTCCAGCAGCTCCACTGCCCCGAGGCGCCAGCCGTTGGGGCTGACACGCTGTCGCCTGGCCAGCAGGTCCGAGACGCCGCGCAGGTGCCCGAGGAAGAGCGCGAGGTCCCTGGAGCCGCGCGCGCGGCCGCCCAACCCTGGAGCCGGCGCACGGCCCAACCCTGGAGCCGGCGCACGGCCGCCCAACCATCGCGCGCCAGCCGGATGAGGCCGGCCGCCTGTGACGCCACAACAGATATCACCTCGTCGCAGGCCCTGGCGACGCCGTCCAGCGCGCCGCCCAGCTGCGGAACCGCAGCCCTGTGGCTCAGCACAGCTCTGGTGGCTGAATGACGACTGGGCAGCAGGCCATTCTCCGGCCCAAAGAGCCCCACCATGGCCGCCGTCTCGGCAAATGACAGCATCGCGGCGCTGGCCCGAAGGCGCTCGCCCAGCCGCGGGATGCTCATCACCGCCAGCAAGTGCCTTTCGGCGGGCGCCAGCAGCGCAGGGTCGCCCCTTTCCTGCTCGTTGGGCCCCTGCACGCGCCAAGCCGATCCCCCCTGTCATCAGCTGGACAGTCAAACAGCTCGGAAAGCCGGCGCTTGGTTGTCAAATCACCTCCAGGAACTCGCCCAGCTGCAACCGCTCCGCCTCGGTAGGCAGCGCCGTCAGCAAGCCGTTCAGCTGCGACAGGTCCAGTCGCTCCAGGTCCATGTCCAACAGCGCCGCCTGCATGCGATCAAAGTCGCAGACTTCATCAACGTGGCAGTGACAAAGGCTGCGCAGGAGGGGCAGGCCAGCGCCGCCAGCCGACCTTCAGCTCATTGGGCGCCATTCGGATGCCCTTCAGGATTACGCTGATGTTGGTTGCGCGCTGTCGGTCCAGGAACGTGACTTGGCTGCTCTTCCTAGGGGCGGCCGTGCTGCTTGGCGTGCGCGGCCCGTCCGCCAGCTGCAGGGCCAGACAGCTGCCGTCAGCACCCGTTTGGTGCCGCAGCTCCCGAGCATTACAGTCTGCAGGGCCAAGCACCTCAAAGCGACTGCAAATGTGCTCCACGTCGAGGCCGATCTCCAGCCGGGGCAGCTCCCAGATGCTGCCGGCGGGCGCATGCCGGAACTTGGCCAGGTTTTTGGGTTTTTTATTTGGGTAGGTAGGTAGGTTTAAAACCCAGCCACCGTGCCCGCCGCTCGTCGTCCAGCAGGTCTGGGGACGCCCACACGCACTCCTCATCCGCCGGCAGGAAGGCGTCGGGGGGGCGCAGCGCAAACTTGCGCACCCGTGGCGCCTGCGAGGCGGGTGCAGGCAGCCCCCTTCAGCCTGCTAATTGGAATTGCTCATGCCAGCAGCAGGCGGTGCCACTGCGAGGCCGGCAGGCAGTGATGCTGCAGTGAGAGGAGCATGGCTCGCCTCGTCGTCCGCAAGCTGCGGGTCCACTCCTGCACGTGGTGGGCACGGTCGTCAGCAGCCCGGCCTGTAGTGCTGAGCAGCCACGCGCGTGAGCAAGCGGCGGGCGCAATGGTGGCGCACCACCCTCGCATGCAGGCGACGGCTGCGGCGGCGGCGTATCGCTGCCGTTGCCCTTCTTGGGCGGCGGCTGGGGCGGCGGCGGGGGCGGCGGAGTCGGGGCGCACTTGCTCTTCTTGACCGCCGGCGGGGGCGGTGCTGCTTGTGCCGCAACTCTTGCACAGGCTGTGTGGCGGCGAGCTCAATCGTCAGCACCCCGACCAGAGCCTGCGACAATCACGGCCAGCATGTGAGGGGAGCGAATTCGGGCTCAGCCATTCTTGCTCAGGAAAGCTCGGTTGGCTTCGGGGGGAACTTACCGGTGCCCATACACCGACAGCCCCCATCCCCCTCCAGAGCCCAGCGTGGATCCCATTGAATGTAGCCTACCGCTGCCCAGCAGCTGGAGTGCCTGTAGGCACGCCACGCTTCGCCTCGCCTGGGTCCCCCAGCCCAGCATGATCTGCGAGGCACCAGCATGAGGCCTCAAGAGCTGAGTATGGGACAAGTTGCCCCAGCAAGGTTCAAGCATGCCCAGTGTTGCAGTAATAGGCACGAACACTGGCAGCACAGCCAGCTATGCGAAAGTGCAGTGTTAAAAACAAAGGGCCGCCAAGCTCTGTCAGCCGCACAGGTGACTTGCAATGACAGTGCCTGAGAGGTGAGGAGGAAGGACGGGTGGCTTTTGATCTGCGCTTGGGCGGGAGGCGAGGGCTCGATTGGCGGAATGGGCGATCGCCTCTGAAACGCTCGTGCACCAAGACGCTGAGTTCGGGGCCGAAACACGGCCGCAGGCTTACTGCTGCACTCTACTGTGGCGAACACCCAAAGCTGGCGACCTGTCGGCTAGAATCGTGAAGCTCAGTGGAAAACGCGTTTGAAAGATTGCGGCGCGGCCGGCCCAATGCGCACGGGTTCTCGAGCCAGAAGCATGCCGGATCAGTGAATTCTCCCCCAGGTGGCCCGGTCGTGGCCGGAAACTCTCGACTCCAGAAAACATGTGCGGCATGCGATCGAGTGGAAGTTCGCTCCTCGGCGTCCGTGGCCGTCCGGTGATCACGGTGTGCTTCAGAGAGCCGCATTATATCTGCAAATGGGAGAGCCACGCCGCAGGCAGGTGATGGATTTTAAGCAAAGGCGTACTGCTCGCCCTCTGCGGTGGCCCGGCGTTTCAGATCTGCCTTTGGCCCTGCAGTGGCCTGCCAGCGGCTCTTGGAAGCATGACGCCTCACTTCATGCAAGTGATCATGCAAGTGTCAGTGCATGGCATTTCTCCGATGGGAGCCTGAGCGGCGGGATCCTAGACTCCCTTGCCCCTGTAGCCCAGCAAGAGGTGGGTCCCCTGGCTGGTTGAAGAATTCGAACCACAAGCAGATAGGTCAGCATTGCGGGCGGGCCGTTGCGGCCTGCTGGCTTCCATTACCAGCAGCTGCACTCGTCCAGTGCTGCAGCATGCTCCTGACAGCTATAGCCATGCTGATGTGCATAAAAGAGCGAGGACGATGACAGGGAAAGCACATCTTGCAGATCCAGACCGCCCGTCCCCTCGTCAGCTACTTGCAGGCAGCTTGGATCTCCTTCGCTGCTTTTGCCACCATCTTCACCACCTCGCTCAAGGTGCGCAGAGGTTGCGAAGGGTTTCTGGCATCATGTTTCTCGCCAAAAAAGTCGGCCACCCTCTTCATGAGCTGCCAGGCCGCCTCTCTCCGCTCCTGCAGTGGGAAGAGTATGTTATCTCCTTGCAGCAGCGGATTTAATGCCGGGTAGAGTTGCAGCAAGTGACGGGCAGCAGGTCGCACCTTCAGAGCCTCAAGCTCTTCAGGCTTCGTGGCGTCAAAGGTCGCCATTGCCGCTGCAAACTTGGTGAGCCCGCATTTCCCATCCATGCCCTCTAGCGACTGGATCTCTGTACGGATGGCGTCCAGCGCATCCTGCAGCTCCTCAAGGTATTCGTCCAGGAGCTTGGGCTGCATGATGCAAGCACGACCATTGTTTGACATGTCTGCAGAGGCGCTCGCTTTTCAAGCAGGAGGTGCAGGTCAGAGGGCAGCACCTGGATGGCTGCGGCTGCGGCGAGGTGCGGCATGCCGGCACGCAGGAAGGTCCTGGGGTCGATGCCCCGCTTGACCACCAGCTGCTGCAGAATTACTTGCAGCAGGCTTGTCCTGCGATTGGTGGCCTTCACATCTGCCAGCTGTAGCAGGGATGGCAGCCGGATGCCCTGGGCGTCGCCGGCCCTGGTGCCGGCGTCCAGCTCATTGGTGACCGCCAGCACGGCCGCCAGCAGCAGGTGCAGGTCCTGCGACGCCATCACCTCGTCGCAGGCCTTTGCCACGCCATCGAGCGCCCCGCGCACCTGCAACACCATAGCCCAATGTATGAGCAAGGGCGGCGGCTGCGAATGGCTCCCGCATGTCGGCTGCGGCAGCTGACTGCAACCAAGCAGCAGGTTGCCTGCCTGCCTTCTCGGGCCCTCACAAGAGCCTCACCATGTCGGCAGTGTCGGCAAAAGAGCGCATGGCGATGCACGCCTCGAGGCGCGCACGCAGCCGCGGGATCCGCATTGCCGTGAGCAAGTGCCGGTCGGCAGGCGCCAGCATTGCGGGGTCGTTCTGCCCCTCGTGCGCGCCCTGCATTCCAGGCCACCACCTCTTGTCACCGCACAGACGGCCAAGTCGCTGAGTAATTGAAAGCTGTTTGGATCGTCAAATCACCTCCAGGTACTTGCTCAGCTGCTGCTGCTCCGCCTCAGTAGGCAGCGCCGTCAGCAGGCCAGTGAGCTGCGACAGGTCGAGCTGGTCCAGGTCCATGTCCGTCAGTGCAGCCTGCATGCGATCACAGACTTCATCACCGTGGCAGTAACAAAGGCTGCGTAGGCCGGGCAGGCCAGCACCGCCAGCCGACCTTCAGCTCATCGGGCGCCATTGGGATGCCCTTCAGGATGACGCTGATGTTTGTGGCGCGCTGCCTGTCCAGGAACGTGGTCGAGCTGCTCTTCCTGTTGGCAGTTGTGCTGCTTGGCGTCTGCCGCTCGACCGCCAGCTGCAGCACCAGCCAGCTGCCGTTAGCATCCGCTTGGTGCTGCAGCTCCCGAGCATTGTGGTCTGCAGGGCCCCGCACCTCAAAGCGGCTGCAGATCTCGACCAGGTCGAGGTCGACGGCCGGCTGGGGCCGCTCCCAGAAGCTGCCAACGGGCGCGCACCGGATCTTTGCCAGGTGCGACTGCTTGTAGCGCCTTTGCTGCGAGCCCGGACTGGGGCCGGCCTGCGCGGGTGGCAGGCGAGGACCTGCTTCAGCGTCGTCTGCAGGGCGCCATCCTCTTGCTTCAGTGGCAGAGTGGCCGGCTCATCACCTGGTCGCCAGGCGTGGCCGCAGCAGCGGCAGCGGAAGTGACGGGCTCGCCGCCCATTCCAGCCAGGCGCTTGCCGGGCGGCGGTGGCGGGGCCGGCGGGGTTGGCGTCCCTCGCTTGCCGGGCAGCGGGGGGGCCGGCGGCGGCGTCCGCTTGGGCGGCGGTGGCGGGGCTGGTGGCGGCGGCGTTGCCCGCTTGCTTGGCGGCAGCAGTGGGGCCAGCGGGATTGCGGCGCCCTTGCCCTTCTTAGGCGCAGGCGGAGGCGGCGGTGCTGGCGGCGGAGTTGCGGCGCTCTTGCCCCTCTTGGGCGCCGGCGGCGGGGGCGGTGCTGGCGGCGGAGTCGAAGCGCGCTTGCCCTCGTTGGGCGGCGTCGCAGTCGGCGTGGCTGCCGCGACCGGCTGCGCAGCTGGTGCGTTCTCGCCGGCGTGCTCAGTGATCGCAGCCGTCAGCTGGGCGCAGCCGCTGCCCAGCGCCTCCTGCTCGGCGCCTGCATTGAGATGCAGTCGCCTCCAGGCTGGGCTGCCTGCAGCCGTTCTTGCGACAGCAGATGGAGCTGACTGCCCAGCGCAATGTTGAAGGGCGGGTCCGTGCGCACCTGCGTCGCTCGTGAGCCTGACGTGCGGAGCCAAGGGCGCCTCTGGCGCGTCCGCTGCGCCGTCTTTGACAGCGTGGGAGTCCCTCGCGCTCACTGGCGGCTGCATGGCGGCCGCGGCTGGCTGCGCCGTTGTCGGCTTGATGCCCTCCTGCGGGCTCTTGGAGGCAGCCACCTGGTCCGCGCAGCTGCCGCACAGCTGGTCCTGCTCGACGCCTGCAGCTAGAGGCAGGGGTCGTCAGACTGCGTCTGAGACGTCACAGCTGATCAAGTTGCAGGTCTGGCACTAAGGGTAAGCGAATGCTCACCGTCCAGCTCGCCGAGTGTAGCCGGGGGCGCAGACGCCACGTCCGCCCAGCCGCCTTCTGCAGCGCGAGAGTCGTCCGGGCTCTCTGGCAGCGGCACGGCTGCTGCAGCCTGCAGCACGGCCGACGCGTCCCTTTTGTCCTGCCCGTGCGCTACCGCAGCCGCCAGCTCGGCGCAGCTGATGCTCGGCAGGCCCTGCTCAGCGCCTGCAGCAAGTAGCAGTGGCGCTCAGACTGCCTGCGCTCGTGACAGCACGGCTGACGGAGTCAGGGGCCAGGCGCAGAGGGCGAGCAGGTGCTTACCGCCGGCGCTTGCGAGCTTGTTGCCGTTGTTGTTGGAAGAAGGAGCTGAGGGCGCCTGTGCCGCGTCGGGGGATCCGTTTGTCGCGGCGAGGGCCTCCGCTGCGCTCTCCGCCGGCTGCGGCGCGTTGGGCGGCTTGCTGCCGGCGCTCTGGCCAAAGCCGTGGAAGCAGCTGCCTGGAGACTGCGTGGCCGCGGAAGGCAGGCCGCTGGGGCTGCAAGGTCCAGTTGACACCGTCAGCGCGTGCATCTGATGGCAGCTGCACCTGACGCATGACACACTGCTGAGCAAGGGGAGCTTTGTGTGGGCATTACTGTGGCCGCCTGGGCATGAAGTGCTCACCAGGCCGGCTTGCTGGCCTCGTGCGAGAAGTGCGCCAATGTTGCCGCGCAGGGCACCTCCTGGAGCACACTCTGGGCGGGTCTGGAGCTCCTGTCAGGCAGCAGCATTGCCAACGTCGGCACAGCGCTTTGGCAAGCTGGCCAGCAGGTGCTTCGATGGCTACAGTGAGTTCGGGTCGGCAGGTCTGGCGCAACGCACCGCTGGGCTGCCAGCAGCGAGGTGTGGTTGGCCCGTGCGCCCAGCAGGACGTGCCGCCTGCTGCTCGCGGGGACCAGCATCAGCCACAGCCGCTGCGTGAGCAGCCTGCACGCGCGCTCGAGGTCAGAAGGGGGCTTCGCCCGCCATGCTGGCAGGCGCACGTGAGTCCTGCGCGCAGGAAGGGCAGCACACCTGCTGCATTGCTGCGGGGACGCAACGCTGTCCACGCCGTAGAGCTGCAGCTGCCGCTGCAGGAGGCTCGTGCGGGGCTGCGGACGTGCCAGCCCGCCGGCGCGCAGCTTCAGAGACTGCAGCAGCCGTGAGTCAGCGCCCAGAGAGCGGCAGCAGCTTGAATGTGTTGTGTTGGTGTCAGAGTCGTGCAGGATGCCCACCCTCGTGCTCTGGCCTGCAAAAAGGGTGGGGGGCCGCGCGTCTCAGTCCTCAGGTCAATGTGCCACTCAAAGCAAAGCAGAAGGCGTGGCTAGGCAGCTCACCCGAGGGGCGCCACGGCTCGGCGGCGGGGTGTGCTAGAGCCTTGAACTGGAGGCCCGGGAGCTCGCTGCTGGCGGACGTGGTGATGAAAGGCGCCGCAGACTGCGGCAGCTGCGGCCCGGCCTCGCACGGGGCCCTCTGCAGCTCGGCGTCCGCCAGGGCCTGGTGCCCTGCAGGCACGAGGCAGCCCAGACGTGAGAGGGGCAAGGAAGAAACGTGCCGCCCTGGCTGTGCCGTTGA
>BHFV01000488.1:0-23208 GCA_003568905.1 Trebouxiophyceae sp. KSI-1
CGGTGCCCCGGGAGGCGGAGGCGGAGGAACCGCTGCCGCCGCTGGTGTACGATCGCCAGGCTGTCGCGGATTATTGGGCGCAGCGGCCGGTGGCTGTCGCGCGCCGCGCCTCTGTCGTCGCCTGGGAAGCTCTCAAGTGGGGCAGCGGTGCGGCCCCTCCTTTCCCAATCTTTTCCTCCTTTCCCCATCTTTTCCTCCTTTTCCCATCTTTTCCCTGACCCTGTGTGGTGTAAGTATGTGTATTCTTATGGGCACAAAGTTTTGGATCGAAAGCCTGATTTGGGAAGGCGGGTTGCCGGCATCTCTGGTTTCGGCGGTTGTCATCGGAATGGCGCCTTCCATCGGGTCGTTAGTCGCCTTTCCGTAGAGCAAAAGCAGCTGCGAGCAAACTGTTCCTTCCTAGGCCCTTCCTAAACCCTAAGAATTCCGCACTAGGCCTCCAAAACTGCACCACCTGTCACAGACAAGGGGCCCGGCAGCAGCCGCTCCCCTCTCCGCGCCCCTCCTCCAAACCCTACCCAAAACCCTACCCCAAACCCTATCCAAAACCCTAATTGAACCCTACGAGGGTTTCGCGCGCAGGCTGGGCGCTCGACAGCGCGCGGGGCGCGTTGCCGCGCAACCGGCGGCGGCGGGCGGCGGCCCTCCGGGGGGCACTGGAGCGACTGGGGCCGGCATATGTCAAGGTGGCGCAGGCGGTTTCCACTCGAGTGGACTTGCTGGCGCCCGAGTATCTGGCGGAGATAGAGCTGCTGCAGGACCGCGTGCCGCCGTTCCCCAACGAGCTGGCGCGCCCTTCTCCTCGAACCCTTGTAGGGTTTGATGAGGGGTTCGAATCGCAGAAACTTTACCAAACTCCGGGACCGCGTGCCGCCGTTCCCCACCGAGCTGGCGCACGCCCCTTTCTTCCGGACGAGTTGAAGGGTCTGCAAGGGTTTTCGCATATACAGCATGAAGGTATGAAGCACTGGTGCGTGCTGACCGAGTGCTGCTGTGCCGACCCGAGCATTCAAAGCGGAGTTTCGGCACCGTTCGCCAACTTTCGTCCAACCAAAGAATCTGATGCTTCGAATCGCGTCAAGCTTCACAGATATCTCGAGACGTGAAAACTGTCGGGGCACCGATGCTCCCAGGCCTGCCCCCCCGCAGGCGGAGCTGACGATGGCCCGCGCCTTTGGCCGGCCCAGCGGCGCCGTTTTCGCCAGCCTGTCGCCGTCGCCCCTGGCAGCTGCCAGCCTGGGGCAGGTCTATCGAGGCCGCCTTCAGCCGGCCCTGGGGGGCCGTGAAGTCGCGGTCAAAGTGCAGCGGCCGGGCGTGCTGCTGAGCGTGGCGATGGACATGTTTCTCATGCGCTCGTTGGCGGTGCTGCTCGACAGCCTGGCGAGCCCCCTCTCCCTCCCCTTCCTCTTCTTTGGGGTTAGGGTTTAGGGCTTTAGGGCTTGGTAAGGGATCAGTGTCCCCAGAAACCCATTTTCTGCCGGGTGCACATGTTCCTCATGCGCTCGCTGGCGGTGCTGCTGGACAGCCTGGCGAGCCCCCTCTCCCCTTCCCTTCCTCTTCTTGGGCTTAGGGTTTAGGGCTTTAGGGTTTTAGGGCTTGGTAAGGGATCAGTGTCTCCAAAAACTCATTTTCTGCCAGGAGCACATGTTCCTCGTGCGCTCGCTGGCGGTGCTGCTGGACAGCCTGGCGAGCCCCCTCCCCCCTTTCCTTCCTCTTATCTAGGGTTTAGGGTCGTTTCTTCTTTCTTTTAGGGTTTGGTTAGGGTTGAGGAGTGTCCCCCGAAACCCATTTCTGCCGGGGGCACATGTCATGCACTCCTCGGCAGTGCTGCTGGACAGCCTGGCAGGCCCCCTTCCCTCTATTCCCATCTGCTCCCATGCTGCTCCCGCTCTCTGACCGTTTCCACCGCACATTCATCCCACTACGTCGCAAAACAGATGCGAAACGGAGCTCGACGTCACATAACGTTACGTAACATGATTTAGGGTTTAGGGTGCCCTAAACATACAGTGATGCGTCTCGTCTCGTTTCGAGCCCCCCCCTGCCCCGTGTGACGCGCCCGTGACGCCCGCGTTACGTCACATCTGAGTAACGCACGTAACGTGACCGTCACGCGACAGTTCAAGACGACGTGGACGGGCATCATCGACGAGTGGGCGGGCCGTTTCTTCGAGGAGCTCGACTACAGCCGGGAGGCGGCCAACGCGACGATTTTCCAGGAGCAGATGGCGCAGCTGCCGGGCATATCCGTGCCGGAAGTCCTGCACGAGTGGTGCAGCCAGGAGGTGTTAGTCACGGCCTGGGTGGAGGGTGCGCCCCCCTTCCCCGCCCCTCAGTCATATGTCGGGAGGCGGCTTCTCGCTCATCCGTGGGTTCTCTTCCGGTCAGCTTCCCGCCAAAGCCTGGTTCTTGAATGTCCAAAAACATCATAATGACAACTCTTGTTGGACGCCAGTTTGTCATCCCAGTTCCGGATGACAAACTGGGATTTGTCATCCGGGGATCAAAGGGGAGATATCAGTCCCCGCCCTTCTCCCTTTTGACCTGCCACTGTTTCAGAAGGCCGGGTGGTGGCGGTTGCGAGTCTGGCCTCTGGGGTGCTACCCAAGGCGCTGACAGGCCGCAACCCTAAATCCTGAACTCTTAAATCTTAAACACAAAATCACTGAAAGGCAGCACGTCTTGCGCCGCACCACAGCCCGCTTTTCACATCGCACTCGCCCCCGCGACAATCGCGCCCCGATGCTTGCTGGTGAGTCACATGTCTGTCACTCACGTGTACGAGTCGCATGCGTTAGTCGCAGTACGGCACGTGGGTTACATTTTCGCAAGCCTCCAGCCGTTGCCGTCCTGCCACGCGGCCTGGCGATCAGTCACACGCAGGAGTTACACAGCCTGGACGCGGGAGTTACACAGCCTGGCTCAGGCGGTAACTCCTGCACCAGCCCGGCTGAGGCGCCCCCTGCCCGGCACACCGCGCCCGCAGGCGAAAAGCTGTCCGAAAGCAACGCCTCCGACGTGCGGCAGCTGTGCAACACGCTGCTCAACTGCTACCTGATCCAGCTGCTGGAGACCGGCTTCCTGCACGCGGACCCGTGCGCCCTATATCCCTTGTCCTAGGGTTTTCATCCTTGACCCTACGGGAAACCTAAACCAAAATCCGCGACCTGGTTTAGCCGCCGGTGACTAGAAAAACTGTTGTCGGCTGCCAGAGACCAGCTTCCTGCACGCGGACCCGAGTGCCCCCCCTTCCTTGCCCTATGTTAAAGTATTGAAAACCTAAGGGTTTTACAAAACCCTATGGGAAACCTAACAGAATCTGCGACTTGCATCCACCGGCTGGAGGCCGACTTTTCGCACGCGCACGGATTCATGCGCCTCTGCGCCTTGACCCTAATGTGATATTCAAACCCTAACATTCTGTATCTGTTATTGAAACCCTAACTGTCCCCGAAACCAAACTCCTCGTATCCTCGACCCTGCTGCCCGCCCAGTTTCAGGCCAGGCTGCCGGTCGCTTGGGGTGCGGGTAGGAATCGATTCACAGTGCCAGGCTGTCCTGCTGCCCCCATCATGTCCGATTAATGACAGGCTGGCGGGCTGAGCCTTAAAACCCTAAATCCTCGCCTACTGGCCGGCAGGCACCCGGGCAATCTGCTGCGGACGCCAGACGGGAAGATCTGCATCCTCGACTACGGCCTCATGACTAAGGCATGCCTTTCCTTCCTTCCCCTCGTGCTGCACAGGGTCAAGGTTTACAACCTAGGGTGTCAACCCTGAAACTTGAAGCAGATGGCTAGCCTGCTGTCTTGATGGCAAAACCAGCAGGCAAATCTGTGCCCGTAACTCTAAAAACCCCCGGTGTGAGCAGACGACAGCCTGGCTGCTGCGGGGCAGCTGCCGGGAAGCCGCGTCTGGGACTCGATTTCTAATCCCGCCTTCCGCGCAGATTTCGCCCAACCGCTCCATCGCTCTGGTCGAATACATCGCCCACCTGACGACAGAGGCGTACGAGAGCATCCCAGGCGCGAAACCCTAAACCCTAACTCCGAGTTCCTCATGCGCGGGTCTGAACCTACAATTTCCGACTTGTCGCCTTTTTTCCGCCGACCCACAACAGCCGCACTGCTCCCGCCTCTGCCTGTCTCCAACCCTGCTGCCTTCCACCTAGAACCTAGAACCCTTGTTTTCCGCACCCTTGAACCCTTCCTTTCCTGCATCTTCGGCTGCTGGACAACCTCTGTGTGTTGACTCTAAACCCAAAGTCGAGAAAAAATCGGAAAAAAGAAAAAACAATCAAAACTGAGGATCGAATTCCGCCAAACGACCTCCGCACGCCTCGACTGTGCCCCTGCGACCATTTGGAACCCTAACTGTTACCCTAACTGTAACCCTAAACGCCCGTCAGGCGACCTCTACAAGCTGGGCTTCATCCCCGACGGCGCGCCCGATCCGCTCGAGTCCGGCCTGGTGCAGCCGCTGTCCAGGATCCTGCGCCAGCTCGCCCAGGGCGGCGGCGCGAAAGCGATCAATCTCGACGAGGCGAGCCCTGCCGCTGGGCCTGTACCGGGCATTCCATGACATGAGGCCCTCTCTAGGGTCGAATCAAGGTTTTTGGCGGGTCCTAGCTTTTATAAAACGAATGGTCGGTCTGGGATGCTTGTGAGCAGCGTGTGTGGAGCATGGCCCGGTCGCGGAAGTTTAGGGTTTAGGGTTCAGGATGGATTTAGGGTTCAGGATTCAGGGTTGAATTGCAGTTCGATGCTACGATGACGCCGTTAGGATCAGCGTTACAGACTGGCAAGCTCCCCCCACGAAAGCAGGATGGGCATGGCTGACAGCCTTGTGGCCGGCTGCAGGTGACGGCCGAGATGGAAGACCTGACGCGTCGATACCCCTTCCAGATCCCGAGTGAGTTTTGCCGCTGGCGCCAAAACTCCCGATCGGCAGGCAACAGCCGGGCACGGCCGCCCAGCGAGCGGTCAGCCAAACACACGAACGGCGCTGAGCTGGCGCATGGTTAGGGTTAAGATCTTAGGGTTCAATGCCAGCGGCAGCAAACCCTGACTGTGGCGCCCTACGACACGTTATTCTGCCTTGAGCCCGTGGGCAATCATCTTTCCAATTTTTTAGGGTTTACTATCAGGCGTTACTCAACCCTAACTGAATCCCTAACCGTAGGCTACTGAGCCCTGATCCTGCCGGCGTTCAGCGTGATCGAGGGCATCGCGCTCAGCGATGCTATGTTTTGGGTATGCAGGGCTTTCACGCGCATCAATTACTAAACCCTAACCGCAACCCTACCGCAGGCTACTTCGCCCTGATCCTGAGGGCGTTCAGCGTGATCGAGGGCATCGCGCTGCGAGTGGACCCGCAGTACTCCATCGTCCAGGAGTGCTTCCCTTATCTAAGCCGGCGGCTGTTCACCGACAACGACCCCCGCGTGCGCGCGAGCCTGCAGCAGATGCTCTACGGGGTGCGCCCCCTGAACCCTAAACCATACATGCGTACTCTAAACCCTAATTCGAACCCTACTCCCAAACCTAAACCGTACTATACCCGCTCTTCGCCCTCCGGGACTCTCGAATGATGTCTCGGCCGCATGCGACGCACAGGCGCGTAGGAGGGCAGACATACCCTACCCCAAACCCTAATCTGTATGCAGGAGCGGGGCACACCTCGACGTACCCTGAACCCTGAACCCTAAATCACGCCCCATGGCAACACACATGCATGTCAGAGGCCCCTAGCTGCGCCAAGCAAAGCCTCTGCCGCAACCGTTAGGGTTTGGGCCTAGGGTCAGGCGGGCGCAGTCTTGTTCGATTGAGCCGGCACGAGTCAGCTTCAGCTTCCCGGCAGCTTCCTGACAGCCTGTGCCATTCGGCGGCAGGAGAAGCGGAGGCTTGACCTGGCTCGCTTGCAGCGGATGGCCACTGGGTTCGGCAGCTTCACGGTTTCCGGCCTGCAGGCGCCGGCGGTGGATGCCGTCGGGGTGCGCCCTAAGTTTAACCCTTAATCTTAAACCCTAAATTATCCGCTGCCAAACGAATGATTCGAAGAGGGTGATGAGATTTCTTGAAGAATCTGAAGAACGAATTCCTTACGCCGCACCGTATTACAGTCCGAGTCTCTCGTTGAACACAATCGAATCGAGCTTTGAGTTTCGCATTCCTCACGTTCCTTTCTTACCCACTCAGAGTGGGTGAAGCTCTTCCTTTCATGGGACACGAAAACCGCTCCCTTTAGTCTGATCAGTCCTTTGGGCTCGCAGCATCAGCATGCAGCCGCGCGGCATTGGCTGAGCCCTTGTGAGGCGGTCTGGCTGTGCAGACCCTAACAAACCCTCATCTCGGCATGAAAAACCCTAAACAGACCCTAAAGGATCGGATTCTCGTCCCGCAGGATCAGCCGATCCTGAACGACACCGCCAAGGAGGCGCTGCGAACGCTGTTCCGGCGGGAGGGCAGTTACATCCAGGCGCGCCACCCTGTCCTGTCGGCGCGTGTAGGGTTCTCTAGGGTCTGGAGACATGCCATCTCGCGCCACACCCGCAGCTGCGCCGCATGATACTCGACCCCGGCGTTCCTCCCTCCAAAACCCTAAACCCTACAGCGCTGCATCTGCCTCCCACGCACGCTGCTGCCGTAGCCCGGGGATAAAATAGAAGGGGTATCTTGCCGACCCTGGACGATTCCAAACCCTCGTTCTAAACCCTAAATACCCTAGCCGCCGCCCGCAGGAGGTCTTTGTCGAGGAGTCCGTGGCCGCTCTGGATGCCGTCGGCCGGGAGCTCGCCGACGGCGTTTCCCGCCGCTTGCTGGGATCCCCGCCGGCCGTCGCAAGCCTGGCATTCGCAGAGTCCCTCGGCCCCTGGCGCCCGCTGCTGCTGCCGGTGCTGACGCCGCTGGAGCTGCTCAACAGGCGCGAAACCCTCTTCCTCGACCCTAGACCCGGCGCATAACCCTAATTCCTATCCATGGCAGCTCTCACGATTTGCTGCTGCGAAACCGGCTGCGTTTCGGAGCGCAGGCAGTCGTGCACGGTTTAGGGCTTTGTTGGGGTTGTTAGGGCTTAGGGTTCCGAGTATTGGGTTCGGGCATCTCAGCCGCCCGGCTGCAGCGGCGAGAGCTGAGCCCCAGCCGGCAGCTCAGCTCCGCCATCTGCTGACGTGCCGCGTGCGAATGCCAGGGTGGCGCCCCGATTGGCGCCGACAGAGGAGGACAGGGAGGCGCTGGCGACGGCTCGCACGCTGGCGGGGCTGCTGCAGGCGCCGCCGGCGGCCGGCGCGGGCAGCGACGCAGATCGGCTGCGATTCGCGGCGCAGCTGGCGCGCGAACTGCAGCCGCTGCTGCCGGAGCTGCTGCCCGGAATCGCCGCCACTGGTTAGCCGCACCCTGCTTTGAGCTCGCTGGGAGGGAAGGGGAGGGGCGGGCCAGCCTCGGTTGGTGGTGGGGTGGTGGGTGTCAAAAAATAAGATTAAAGGTGTTAATTCACCAAAAATTGAAGCGACCAAAATTGTTAATATTGATCTGCAACAATAAATGTGTAGAAAATAATACGAGCCTTGCGCCTGGTTGATGGGTGCGGCTGGGAAAGGGCGCTGCAGCACCACCGGCTGGGCTCGACTGCACAGCCAGAAAGCGCGTCCGGGACCCTAAACCCTAAACCAAAGCCTAGAAACGAAACCCTCAGCAGTTTGACCGGACGCTGACTCACCTCCGGCTGTGTGATTGTGTGTGTCGCAGGCGAGCTGTTTGCGCGCTCCCTAGTGCGGCGGGTGGCCCTCCGAATCGCCGACGAAGCCGGACGGCCCTCACAGCCGCCGGCCGCCGGCGGCAGCAGTCCCTTTGGAGCGGCGCCGCAGTGGCCGCGGAGCTGAAGACTGTCCTTTTGCTGGTTCCCGCTGCTTTGCTGGGCGATGGGGGGCTAGACAGCCTGTCAGCTAGCCAGGCTGTGATTCCGGACAGAGCTGCCGCAAGCTGGCCAGCGCACTCTGAGAGGCTCAGTCGCTGGCGTGCTGCTGGCGGTTTCAGTAGGGCCATGACGGGGTTTAGAGCGCGCTGCTGTGCCCGCAAACCACAGTGGCTGTTGACGTGAGCTCCATTAGATAATCGTAGCCTGAGCAGCCGCTGTTGTTCCTCATCGTATGCGTACCGTTACTGTTGCCCGCACGGGCAGCCTTCCATACGAGTAACATGGACCGCTGTAAGAGATGCTTTTCAAGACATTGAAGGTGCATGTCGTCGGGCAGGGCTGCACCCTGTCCTGCTGCGACCGCATTCGCGCTCAACATTCTGCGTTGAGAGGTCGTCTGATGCACGCCTTGGCACACCGCGGGGCAGCTGCTCTCCACCTCAACCGCGTTGCTCGCTTGGCCGGCCATCTCCTCCCGACTCGCCCCACCAACGCGGGCTCCTACAGGTGCGCTACAATGCGGGTGCCGTGTGTGTAAGAAACAGTCTCCCAGACACCAGCTGCATGCTGCGCTGAATAAGCTGCAAGCGGAATCGCAAAGCATGTGTTGGGCATGCCGTTCCGTCTTTAGAACGACGACAGTCAAGTCGCCAACGAGCCTGTCTTGACCCAAGCTTCCCAAGCGTCATTACATGCCAACAGAGACAGGCTCAACTGTGCTGCTGAGCTCGGCAGGCGGACTGATTGCGAGTGCATCCGTGTCACAGGCGCCACCAGGCCCGCACTGCGAGCAGCGCCGCGTCCAGGGTCAGAGCTGAAGGCATGCGGGTCGTCACCATCCCCGTGCTGGGGAGCAGCAAGAACTACGCCTATCTGTGAGCAAGCCCAACCACCTTCCTGCTGCCGGCCCGCCTGACTGGCAAGGTCTGCTGAGCAGCCCTGAGGCCACATGTAGGCTGGTCGACGACTCTGGCAAGGCCGCGGCCGTGGACCCTGCTGAGCCGGAGACGGTCGTCGCCGCGGCAGAGCGCGAGGGAGTGACGATAGACACAGTGCTGACAACCCACAAGCACTGGTGCTGCCTTTTCGGCAGCGGCCCCCTCTCTTCTCTCTGCAGCAGCAAACTAGCCTGCATGCGAGGGGAAGAGGACGACTCCGGGACTTGGTCAGGAACAGCCGGACTGCCGGTCCTGCAGTTTTGCTCAGGCTGTGCTGCGCTGCAGGGACCATGCCGGCGGCAACGACAAGCTGAAGGAGCTGGTGCCAGGCGTGAAGGTGTATGGGGGCGTGAACGACGCCTGCCAGGGCGCGACCGCCACCGTGGCGGACGGCGACGAGTTCAAGTGGCACGGCATCAACGTCAAGTGCATCGAGACGCCCTTGTGAGCCCCCCAATCTCGCTACCTGGGCCCTTGCTTTTGCCTCGACAAGACTCGTTGCTCCTCAATAATAATAATAATAATAATAATAATAATAATAATAATAATAACAATAATAACAACAACATCAATAATGATAATGATAATGATAATGATAATGATAATGATAATGATAATGATAATTATAATGATAATTACAGCCTTTCGGCGTTAACGAGGAAGCTGGGTGACCACCCGTTGCTCTTCACTCTACTCTGCCACCCGCCCTGCTCGTTTGCCTCCAGATGCCTGCCCACAGTTCCCGACCTGAGGGGCCTGGGAAGGCTCCCTGCTCTCGCTCTCGCTCTCGCTCTCGCTCTCGCTCTCGCTCTCGCTCTCGCTCTTGCTCTTGCTCTTGCGCTTGCTCTTGCTCTTGTTCTTGCTCTCTCTTGTAGCCAGCTACAAGTCATGGTCGCTGAGAGCCGGCTTGCTGCCGGCGGCTGCAGCCACACGATGGGCCACATCTGCTACCTGTGCTCCGCCCCAGGCGCCCAGGATCTGATCTTCACGGGAGACACCCTGTTTGTCGCCGGCTGCGGCAGGCGCGCCCCTCCGCCCCCTCCAGATTTCAAACACGAGATCCCGGGGACAGCCTGGACCCCCTTCAGTTTCCAACACGAGATTCCAGAGCCTGAATGGCCTGCACCTGGACCCCAGTACCTTGCTGGACCAGCAGTGCCGCGGCAGCAGTGCAGTTGTGAGCCCAGTGCGGCCCTGCTGAGGGATCTGTGCCTTGCTGAGGAAGATGTGCCTTTTCCTGAGGCGTGCTGCGGCTGCGGCTGCAGGTTCTTCGAGGGCACCGCTGACAACGCTTACCGGTCGCTCATCTCCAAGCTGAGCAAAACCGCGCCGGACACGCAGGTGCCTCCTTCCTCGGCGCCGATGCCTCGATTGGCCGCTCGCTGATTGGCCTCGGGAGAGCCTGCTGCACTGCCCTGTGAGGAAGCAGGGACCAAGGGAAAGTGTCTGCTTGCAGGTTTGGTGCGGGCACAACTACACCGCCTCCAACCTCAAGTTTGCCAAGCACGCAGGTGACGCCGTCCCCGTGCCAGTTCTCAGCTTGCAGCAGCACTGGCGGCCGGCAGATGCTGAGACGACAGCAATGGCTGCTGCGCAGACCCGGGCAATGCGGACATCGACCGCAAGATCGCCTGGACGGCCGAGCAGGACAAGAAGGGCGAGCCGACCGTGCCGTCCTCGATCGGGGTGTGCATCCCACATGCTCGTTCAGGAGCAGATCTCGGAAGGATGCCTGGCAGCAGCTGAGGAGGGGTGCTGGCTGGGTGGCTGCAGGAGGAGCTGCGCATCAACCCGTTCCTGCGGGTGCACGCGCCCGAGCTGCAGGCATTCACCGGCAAGAGCGAGCCTGTGGAGGTGATGGCCGCGCTGCGCGCCGCCAAGGACAACTTCTGAGAGCTCAACACTGTGTATCCCTTGATTGCTGTTAGAAATGGCTGACACCGCCCTGCAATGAGGACGCCCTGGCGACATCGCCGTGTTGGTGTCTGTTGCCTGTTGCCTGGAAATTGATGCCAGCCTTCTG
Source organism: Trebouxiophyceae sp. KSI-1 (assembly GCA_003568905.1). Taxonomy (NCBI): domain Eukaryota; kingdom Viridiplantae; phylum Chlorophyta; class Trebouxiophyceae; species Trebouxiophyceae sp. KSI-1. The sequence continues at coordinate 10,875 of BHFV01000488.1, forward strand.
TGGCCTTGGCCATCGACACTTTGGATCACAGACAGATCACGGCGTCTGACAGCTTGGGAGCAAGCTTCAGTCCGTATTTCGTGCGTAGCGCGCTGCTGCCCTGCTGCCCTGCACACTCGACATCTCCTCATCCAAGCTGCTCCTCGACAAGCGCCTGCACTCGCAGCTTGCCAGCAGCGGCACCGGGAGAATCATTCCGTGAGCCTGCCTGAAATCCGCATTGCAGCCGGACTCCCCCAAGGCGCATGGGCTCGTTGTGATGCTTCGCTCGTTGGCATCTTGGGAGTGGTGACGAGGCGAAGGCCTACCCAGCGCACAGCCGGACAGCAGGTGACGCCTTGAGATTCCTCTAAAGCAGTCCCGTTGTCGTTCAGGCTCGTCATCGCTGCTCTATCCGGGCATCTATGATTCCCGACTGCCTTTTGCAGGGTGCCACCAGGGGCACAGTCGGGGAGTGAGGCCATGCAGCAGGCACCGGAGGCTCCCCGGCAAGATCAGGAGCGCGCTGCCAGTCCCCAGGGCGCTGCGGCCAGCGCAGCGCCCGCAGCTCAACATGCAGAGGCGCAGCCTGCGGGCCCAAGCCCACCGATCCATGCCCCGCTCGCAAACCTAGCTCTGGCCCTCGTCGAGCAGCAACCGGCCAGCGGGAGCGGCACACCCCAGCCGGCGGCGCCGCCCAGCCAGCAGGGCGCAGCTGCCACGCCGCCAGCCCAGGCGGCGGGCCCTTTTCTCGACGCAGCCTACTGCCAGTCGCCCCTCCTGGGGCTGCTGTCGCCGCTGCAGTCCCCTGAGCCGCCGGCCGAGGACGCAGCAGCGGAGCCGACCGCCAAAAAGTGCGCTTCCCTCGCTCTCATCCCAGCCAGGCTCCATGCGCCCGGCGGTGCTGACAGCGGGCGGCGGGGGCCGCAGGCGCGGGCGGCCAAAGGGCTCCAAGAACCGGAAGACGCTGGAGCGGGAGGGCGTGCTGCCGCCGGCGCCGGGCGAGCAGCCGCCGCCGAAAAAGCGCGGCAGGCCGCTCGGTGCGCCTCCCCTTTCCTTGCCACAGACCCCACTCCAGCCTGCCCTCTACAGTCTAGACTTGCACCCATCCGGCTGCCGGTCACTTGTTGTTTTCTTGGAGCGAGATCGCACTCAACGAGACGACTTTGCCCGCGATTATCGAAAACCGGCCGGCCGCTTACAGCAGGCAAACCGCTTACCGAAGTGCCGCCGCTCGTCGAGATTCGGCTGCACTTGCCAGCCACACGCCCTCGAGCTGCTGCAGTCCACAGCTGGCTGCGTGCAGCAGGCCCCGCTCGCTTGCCTGCCGCCGCGCCCCTTCCAGGGTTTTAGAGTCCCGCCCTAAACCATAAACGCTGAATCTCAGAAGCTGTCCCCGCCCTGTGCGCAGGCAGCAAGACCCGCAAGTCGCAGAACGGGCAGCAGCAGCCGGCGGCCGCCGAGCCGCAGGGCCAGCAGGGCGTGCTGGCCGCGGCGCTGCCGGGCGCGCTCAGCGCAGCTCCGCTGCCGCAGGCGCAGCAGTCGCAGGCGTCGCCGCTGGGGCTGCCTCCAGGCCTCGCGGCTGCGCTGCCTGGCGCGGCCGTGAGCATGATGAGCCTCCTGACCGGTGCGGCTCAGACTATGACTACGCCTCCTAGACTATGACTAAGCCTGTTTGGGCTATGACTACGCCTGCTTAGACTATGACTAAGCCACTTGGACTATGACTGAGCCACGGCTTAGTCATAGTCTGTTTGCAAGCATTTGGGAGGAGAAGGGGGGGGGAGGTCTGCTTTTGCTGTCCTGGAGCGGTCCTAGGAGCAGCAGGCAGAGCGGCCGAGCGATGCCTGCTGCCGCGCCGTGCGGGGTTGTGGGGAGTTGTTATTGGAGGCAGCCTGTGATTCCGTTCTGCAAGTGGGTCACCACAAGTACCTGCAGAAAAGATATCTTCCAGTTCTGCCCTATGTTTCCATTTTCCCAGCAGTATTCCCATCCTTATCAATTTCGATCGCCGCGGAGCCCCCGTGCCTCTGCAGCTGCGAGACCGGCCTGCCCTTGAGGGTTTTTTTTGGGTTTTAGGTTTAGGTTTTAGGGCCTGCCTTGGCAGCTCCCGAGCTGAGCCCGCCGCGCCGCCGCCTCCTCCCGCACATTCCCGAACAACCCTCCCGCACAACCCTAAACCCTAAAATCCTCCCGCACAACCCTAAATACATACCCTAAACCCTAAACACAGGCCAGCCGGAAGGCAAGCAGGCGACGCCGCAGCCGGCCGCCGTCACCGGATCGGAGATGCAGCAGCAGCTGCAGCTCGCGGGCTTCAAGCTCGAGGCGCAGCAGCCCAAGCGGAGGCCCGGCCGCCCAAAAGGCAGCAAGGCGCGCCCTCCACTCTGCCATGACTAATCGTGCCAGCTCGCCGTGACTGATCGTGCTGGCTCGCCGTGACTAAATCGGCTCCCAGCTACCCTTGGCGGGTGGCGGCCACGGCTGTGTCGTGGCCTGCATGCCATGCAACCCTAAATCCAGGATTTGGGGTTAGGGTTTAGGGTTTCGGTCAACTCTGGACCCTAAAACCAGCTCAGGCTTAGAGCAGCGGCAGCAGCACAGCGGCTGCGCCCAAGCGGGACCCAGCCGGCCAGCCGACGTTGTTCCCAGTCGAGAGGTTTCTGTCGATGAGAGTGTTTTCATCAAGGAGTATCATTTACAAATTTATTCGATTCTTAAAACCCTAAATGTTGAGAACAAGGGGAAACTCCCGGCCCGCGCCGGCGGTCAACTGCAGCAGCAAGGATGACAGACCCATGCTTTCTTTCATCAGGGCGCACCATTAGTTAAATGTACAATGTTGATTATAACGGCAAAACTCCCGCTCCGTGCAGACCGTCAACCGCCGCAGCAAGGAGGAGATCGAGGCGGCAGCGCAGGCCAAGGCGCTGGGCATCTCCAAGCGGCGGGGGCGCCCGCCGGGCTCCAAAACCAAGCCAAAGGCGCAGCCGGGAGGTTCGGCGCAGCCACGCTTTTTCCCCTGATTCAAATCCTCGAGGGGCGCAGCCGCAGAATTTCCCCAGCCTGGAGGCGACACGATTCACCCAGCAGCCCCTCTCATCGTTATCGTCGTCATCTCCAGCAGCCCCCACCTTTGCAAAGACGGGCAGTCGCCTCGCGTGCATGAGCTCTTGGCTTTCGCAGCCCCTGCAGTGCAGCGGAGCGATCTAGGTGCAAGTCGAGGCCCTGGGCTTGGGACTCAGTCGTTGCGCGGCTGCTTTGGCAGATCTCGCGGCGGCTCTCGGCACCGCGGCAGCCATCCCCATGCTGGGCGGCGAAGACCTGGAGGGCGCTGAGCCGCCGCCGCCGCCGCCGCAGCAGCAGCCGGCCGGCGCAGAGGCCTGCTGCGCCGCGCCAGACTGCCCGATTTGCGGTGCGACACCACTGGCCCCCCCCCAGTCGGCAGCAGCGGCGGCGGCGGCTTGGCTGACAAGAGTCGGCTGCATTTTGTGAAGGCGCCGGTGAGCCTGGCAGTGGGCTGCTCCACACAGAGGCCGGAAGCGGAGAGCCAGCCGGCGGCTCCCATCATCCGGCTGGGCTGCTGCCTGGGGGCGCTGCGGCTGATGCGGAGCAGCCTGCAGCCGGCGGCGTGCCGGCAGATGCGGCTCCGCCGGGGGTGGCGGGCGACGGCGGCACAGGGCTCAGCGGCAGCAGCCCGTCGCTGTCCGAAGCCAGCGCGGGGCCTGATGACCTGCCCGTCCTCTGACTTGCCGGCTGCCTACCTGCTGGTTTGCCTCTTTGTGCGGGGCCCGAACGCTGCCGCAGAGGCATCCTTACTAATCGGTCTGCCACCGGTGGAGTAATGGGTCCGGCCAGTCTGCTGTGAGGGCAGCCTGTTCGGACGCACAAAGCACTCCGGCTTTTCGTGCGCCGAGCCGCCCCCAGGTGCCGTGCTCTCGCCGTGGCAGGCAGCCCTTCCACCCGCCAGGCTGGCGGTCACTGCGGCGACTGCTCGACCATTTTTCGGACCGAGGAAGACGAGAAGATCTCGATCCAGTAGGAGTCTGGGTCCTGCGAGCGGCAGAAGGGGCCGAGTCAGGGGCACCTCTGCAAGCCGCATGCCCCGCGAGCTGCACTGTCGCTTGCTACTTGACGGGCGGTCAGGCAGCACCGCCCAAGGGTGCCTGGACGGCAGCGCCGGGCAGGCGAAGCAGCTCCCAAAAAGCGCTGCAGTCAACCTCGTTTACTGCGCAACCCCCGGTTGCTGGGAGAGCCGGCCAGTTGGTGCGAGATAGCACTCAACGAGAAGGCTTTGCCTGCGATTTTCGAAGACCGCCCCCTGAGAGGCCGGCCGCTCACAGTAGGCAACCCAAACCGCTTTGCAAAGCGCCGCCGCTTATCGAGGCTCGACTGTATCCCTGCATGGCTGTTTCTGTGGAGGCCGCAGGGGGCCTGTGAAACGCGCCTGGATGAACGCGATGCCCTTCATCTTGCCGTCCTGCGGCCTCTTGACGAATTTGACGCCCTCCTTTTCGAAGCGGGCGCAGGCCGCCTCCACGTCGGGCACCTCCAGCCTGGCACAGGCACAGACAGCATCCAGTCAGCACTTTTTCGGATTTAGGGTTTAGGGTTTAGGGACCCTGAAACTAAACAGCTGCTTGGTGGGCAGAATCGCCGCACGTGAGTGTCGTGTGGCCCCGGCTCGATGCCACAGGATGGGGGATGGGGCGATCTTGCAGGTGCTGGGGGAAGTGGCGGCAGGCGGCAAAATGGCAGCAGAGGGACGGGCCCGATGTGGCCGAAGCCCTTGCCAGGGTCCGAGTTGCCGTTGGCATAGTACGGGTCCTTGTCCTCCTTCTCAGAGCCCCTGCGCCCGAATCCACTCCAGTCAGACAGTGAGCAGCTCGCGACACAGGCAGGTGGGGTTCGCAGCAGTGGCCGCGAGGCTGCCACCCACCAGTTGTGCGTGAGCTCCAGGCAGTTCCGGCGGCTGAATGTCCAGGCGACCTGCCATGCCAGGCGGCGTCAGCAGCTGCTGTGGCATCCATCATGGAGTGTTGCCAGCAGAGAGGCACACTCGCAGTGCATTGAGCAGCGGCACCTGGCTAGCAAGGATGGCGGCAGCAAACAACAGCGTGGGTGCTGGCACGTGGTCATCCTGGGCAGATGTAAGTGGTTCACCCTCTTGTGTTTGTCTGCCGGCACTTCGCCGCGTGGGTACTGGCCGAGAAAGTAGAGGGAGAACTGCATGTCCGGGAAGTCGAGCTTCTCCAGCAGCGTGAAGCCCAGGATGCGCGTGTAAAAGTCGAGGGAGCGGGCGGGGTCCTTGATGCGGAACCTGCGGCCGCGCAGCAGCTCAGCTCGAGGTGCAGCGTGCATGTGCAAGGAACGGTCAGGCTGGTGGCGCACATTGTCTGCTGGAAGATGAAGTCCTTCGTGTCCGGATCCTGCTCCTTGGCCACGCCCTGCAGCCCGGCGCAGCTCTTTCAGGGCGGCTTGCGCTCAGACAAGTGGCCAACCTCCCTCAGAGGGCGCCGGCGGGCGCGGACCGGTAACGAGTGCAGCTCCTCAGTGGTGGGGTTCTTCGCGACGACCGCCATCTCAGAGCTGCCTGCCGCGGCCAGCACGCTCGATTGGCTGCGCGAACTTGAGAGCCGCGGCATGCAGGCCGCAATGCGCGATCGACCCCGCAATAAGCACCGAATGTGATGATCGATCCGCGGATCGGCCTCAGACTGTGCAGAAGACTGCCAGGGCGACTTGCTGCCGCGCTGGCGAGTAACCGCATGTCCATCGACAATCCAAGTTTGGGAGAGAGCCTCACCGGCTGTGCCAAGACTGATCGTCTGCCGACGACTCTGGAGAGGGAGGGTGACAGGAGCGAGGCAGCTCTCTCGACGTGCATTTCGTACACCGCCTTAGGGTGCGCCAGAGAGCGGGGGGTTCGGCGACGAGTCCGCCACAGTACTTCAAAGCCGCGACCGCACGACGCCTCTTGCCGCACTCAAGACTGGCTCGCTCAAGACCTCAAGACCTGAGCCCAGCAGCAGAAGCGTCGTGCGCAGCAGGAGCAGGATGGCGTTCCGTGGTGCGCTGGCCATCGCCTGCCTGGGCCTGCTGGCCGTCGCCGGCGCCCAGCTCGCGCCGTCGCCATCCATCGGCGTCACTGGTGCGCGACGCCTCTTCCATCGCCGCATACGGCGCAAGTGCCGCCGCCGGCAGGGATGGGACAAGACTTGTCGACCTCTCCGTGCGCGCCGCCTGCACAGCCGCAGACCACAAGTGCCTGCTTATGGGTGCATATGGGCTTTTAGTTGACTTTTATGCGCGGCGACCTCCTGATCATTGCGCAATCAGCGCCGCATGGCTTTTCCGGTGGCTAAGCATGCGAGTCATAGGCGTTGGACGGCATCCGGCGGGTGCCGGATGCGAATGGCTTCAAACCTTTATATTACTGCCATCGATCGTGTAGAACGCAGTATAGCACCGCGTCGCAGCAGAAGGGGGACGACATTATGTTCACAGCCGCATTCGCGCAAACGCCGTCCTCGCTCGCGCGTGCTGCGGGGCTTCACCTGCCTGCAAGGAGACGCGATTTGTATTCGTTCGTGCTGCCAAATGCATGGGAGTTGTTTTACGCCTGCCGGCGGGGGGGAAGATGGCGACATGCTCACCTCGGCGGTTATGCAGTCGAGCCTGACCGGACCGACAATGCGCGTGCAGGCAATCCGAACTTCACGGTAAGCTATGACGGCCTGAAGATGCTCTTCGCAAACCCCTACGACTGCGAGCAGGCGGCCACGACCGAGAGCACCTGGGTCATCGCCCTGGCCGAGCCGGAGACAATCTACAGCTTCCAGGTCGCGCTGGTGGACGCTGGCAACCTGGACGGCTCCGGTGAGACCTTTTCTTCTCAAAGGTTCCAATTGTGCACAGCAAATGCGGCTCGTGGCGCCAAACCTGTCTCTTGCCGACAATGCTTGCCCATTTTTCAACGCGCCAGGCTCGTGTCAGCCAGGCAGATCCGAAACTGCGAGCGGCTGAGCCTCAAAGCGCCTGCCTTGCCGCAGAGCAAGTCACCGTGCGCGTCGGCGACCTGGACCCGGTCGAGGCCGGCAACTCGGCCAACGCGGTGTGCGCGGTCGCCCGGCTGGACTCCACCTCGGCCATGAACGTGTTCGAGTGCGAGACGCCCCTCAACGGCAGCTTCGTCTCCGTGACGCGCAACGACGGCGGCGCCTTCAACGTCTGCGGCTTCTCCGCCAACCTCGGCTTTGTCGAGCTGGCCACCGTCCCCGCCAGCGGTGCGCCGCCCGCTCCCTGCTTTCCGCCCGCAGAGAACGATCCATCGGTGGCTGCTGCAAGCGCAATCCGTTCAGATGCCAGCCTGCAGCACGCAGGCCGCTCCTGCTTTGCAAGCTGAGTCTGCGCCAATGCAGCAACAAAGCGCGGCAGTCTGAGGCGGCTCCTGACGGGCTTTTCCATCCGTGCTTGCAGCGCCCGTCGTGGTGCCGGCGCCGGAGCTGCTGGTCATGACGCCCGCCCAGGTGGCCGCCGCCGCCGCCGCCGAGCAGGCCGCCAACGGCGCCGCTGCGACCGCGCCCACCGTGCAGCCCACGCCCGCCGCTGCCGCCACCGAGGCCGACACCGCCGTCGCGCCCGCCGTCAGCACGCGCGCCGTCCAGCCCGTGCAGCCGACCTTCACCGACGGCCTCAAGGTCCGCCCTCCTGCCGCTGTGTGCCTGGCTCGCAAGCGCAGCTCTGGCTCGACACGCTGCCTGTGGCTGCACCGCGCGATTTGGAGCTGCTTTTGAAAGCATGGCCTGGCAGAGGCGGAAGACCTGACGGCTGGCCTGCTCTTCCCTGCAGTCGTTCGCCTCGGTGCCCGCGTCCGCGTCCGCGCCGGTGCCGGCGCCGGTGCCCGCGCCCGCGCCCGCCGCCGCCACCTTCCAGTCGGCCGCCGGCGTGCCCGCCGTCGTCCTGGCGGCCGCCTCCTCCGTCGGCGACCTCTACAACATCGTCTCCAGCGTCATCGGCGTGCCGGTGCCCGCGCCCGCGCCGGCGCCCGTCCCGACCGGCGTCGCCGACCTGGTGTCCAACGTCGTCGGCGCGGTCACGCCCAAGCTGCTGGCCGTCTCCGCGCCGGTGCCCGCGCCCGCGCCCGCGCCCGTCCCTGCCGGCGTCGCCGACCTCGTTTCCAACGTCGTCGGCGCTGTCACCCCCAAGCTGCTGGCTGTCTCCGCGCCGGTGCCCGCGCCCGCGCCCGCGCCGCTCGCGACCGTCCTCGCCTCCGACCTGCCGTCCGGCCTCATCGCTGCCGTCGCGACCACGCCCGCCCAGGTGACGGCCGGCTCCTCGCGGCGCCTGCGCCAGTTCAGCCTGCCCGCGCTGCCCGCGCTGCCGGAGCTGCACCTGCCCGGCGGCATCACGCTGCCGGCGCTGCCGGCGCTGCCGCAAGGAACGACGCTGCCGGACGCCCTGGGCAGCCTGGCCCGGGCGGCTGGCGGGCTGCTGAACGCCAGCAGCACCGCCCTGGCGCCCGCGCCGGCAGCTGACAGCAGCAGAACGACGCCGGTCGAGCCTGTTGCGACTCGCACGCCGGCCAGCCCGCTCAGGCCGACCCCGCCGCCGCCGCCGCCGCCGCCCGCCGTCGCCAGCATCGAGTCGGCGGCTCCGCTGTCGGCGGCCAGCACCACCCAGCAGAACGACGGCGGCCTCTACACAGCCTCAAACGACGCGCTTCCGTCCGCCGGCCTCACCGGCAGCTACGCCGCGGCAACGACCGGGCCGCCGCCTGCGGCTGGCAGCGGGCTCCAGAACAACGGCGGCAGCTACTCGACCTTCCAGGCTGGCCAGGCCGGCTATGGGAGCGGCGCCGCCTCCTACGCGTCCAGCAGCCTCGCCACCGGCTCCAGCCCGCCGCCAGCCGCCAGCAGCAGCTACAGCAGCTATGATAGCAGCTCAGCGTATGGTGGCAGCGACAGCAGCGGGTACTCTGCTTACCAGGGCTCAGGGACCGGGGCAGCCTCCTACAGCCAGCCCTTCACTTACAGCCGCAGCGGCGGCTCGACTTACAGCTCGGGAACGACCGGAACGACCTACTCTGGCCCGCCGGCCTCGAACTACGCCGCCGCCTCCTACTCCTACCCAGACAGCTCCGGCAGCAGCGGCTCTTACAGCTCTTACAGCTCTGGCAGCGGCAGCGGGTACAGCTCGGGTGCTGTGGGCGGCTACAGCTACACCCCGCCCGGCCTGCCCACCTCCGGCGCCCTCGGCAGCGGCTCTGTGATCAGCCCTCCGCAGGACGGAGGCTCCTCCAGCCTGTTTACCACCGCAGCCGGCCGGCCTGCGCTCAACAGCCTGGCCCAGAACGACAGCAGCATCGGCGGCCGGCGCTTTGGCAGCGGCAGCGCAGCGCTGGCCCTGCCCCCCTCGCAGCCCAGCCTGGGCTACCTGCACGCCCCGCCCCCGCCTGCTGCCCGGGCGCCGCCGCAGCTGGCCCCAGCTCGGCAGCCGCCGGCCGCTGCCCGGAGCCCCGCGCCTGTGCCTGCTGCCCGCCAGCCGCCGGCGCTGCCCGTGCTGGCCGCAGTGCCTCCCCCGGCGCCCAAACGCCAGGTTTCCTGCCGCTCCACATCTCGTCATTTGATTGTGCTCCCCCATTTGATCGTTCCATTTGGTTGCTGCCCGCTTCCAATCCACCTCCTTCCTCTTGCCTTCCCCTGCCTGTGCATGCTGCCGAGCCCCAATGCCCGCCCCGCCACCCTCGGCAGCAGGCCCTGACCAGCCTGGCTGTGCGTGTCTGCAGGCGCCCGTGCCCGTGCCCGCCCCTGCGACCGCCACTGCGACCGTCACTGCCCCGCTCATCCCCCTGGTCGTCAACGCTCCGACCCCCTCGCTGCCGCGCACCAACTTTGCCGCGCAGCAGCCGCAGCAGACGCCGGCCGCCGCCGCCGCCACCGCCGCCGCGGGCTCCGAGAGCGGCAAGGCCAAGAGCAGCGGTGCGCTCCTGCCCTGCTGCACTGAGCCTGCAGCAGGCCGTGTCTCTGCTGCTGTCCTGACATGGACATGCAGAGGCTGACGGCAGTTGGTACTGCTGTGCAGGCCTGTCTGGTGGCGCCATCGCTGGCATTGTGATCGGCACGTTGGCTGCCGTCGGCATCGCCGCCGCCGTGGCCCTGTACGCCCTGAAGGCCCGGCGGGCTGCGCCCCACCAGGAGAACGCCCTGGCCAACCGTGTTGCCAACCCGGTGTATGAGGTCTAAGGCCGCTGCGCCTTTGCGCCAGGCTCTGGCAGGGCCCCTGTGCTGTAGAATGTGGGTGACAGATCGGGCTGGGATTCAAGCAAACACGGCTGGCAGCCAGCGCGCCGTGCGCGCGGGCGGCCAGCCCTCAAGAACTCAAGGTACTCAAGAATGCGTTGTATGTGTCGTTGCTGGGGGTCAGTCGTATGTCTGAGGCCCCTGCGGGCCGGCAGTGAACAGCTGAGCTGAACCTGACGGGCGGGCGGCATGTGCCCGTCCCGCCCGAAACTCCTCTCATGAATGACTGCGCGGCGTCCAGCGTTGACTGGTTTGCCTGCGCAGAGTTTTGGTAAGCCGGCTTCATTCCGACAAAGATTTCCAAGCAGACCCGCACCAGGCATGCTGCACAGGGACAGTGTCATGCCGCCTTTTGCCTCGGTTTAAATTCGAGCCGCGGAGGGTACCCTAGTTCTTCTGAGACCAGACGAGGGCAGCCGCGGATACCGACTTAAAGAGCCTGGAGTAGCTGTGAGCTGCTCTGCTACTGTCAGGACGAGGCATGCTGCAGCGTCCGAGTTGACATGCGGCGCAGCGGCGGCAAGAAGACGCCGGCGGGACCTGCAAAAGGGCAAAAGTCGCTCACGAGCTTCTTCTTCGCCAAACCTGGCAGCAGCACTCCGGCAGCCGCGCGGCCGCGCGAGAAGGCGGCATCCAACGAGCCAAGCACGCCGCGAGATGCCGCTGCCCAAGTCGTTCTTTTGGACGACTCGCCCGAGCAGTCGCAGGAGGAGGGTGCTACGGCATCCGATCGACCGAGCAAGCGATCCAGGATCGAGCAGGCGCTCCCTGAGGCGGCCACACCAGCCGATGCTGATGTGACAATGGACGAGCCGGTGGCCGGCAGCAGTGCTGATGGCACCGCACAGCGACCGAGCCGTGGCACTGCGCCGGCGAGAGACGCCGCAGACCGCATTCCGGACCGGCAGGCGGACAGGCACGGCCGCTTCCAGGTGGGCCATGCTTCCCATTTCGTACCGCCAGCTCAGCCGCAACCGAGCCACCATACAGCCTGAGGTCTGCCGTTCTCGCCTCCAGGACAAGCTGGTGACCGGCTACAGCGGCCCGCGCGGGCGCAAAGCCGAGGGCATCGTGCCGCAGAAGCTCACGCCGCTGGAGCAGCAGGTCAAGGAGCTGAAGGCGAAGAATCCGGGCGTCATCCTCATATTCGAGGCAAACACCCCCTGCTCTCTGTCCTTTCGAGCTTCAACAACTTGCCCGCCAACAGTCCTTCCAGACCCAATGCTTCTCAGGGTGGCTCAGCCGCGGGGCTGGGCAGCTGCTACTCCTGGAATGTGAGGCGCGGGCGCTCGCAGGTCGGCTACAAGTTTCGGTTCTTCGGAGAGGATGCGGAGATCGCCTCCAGCCTCTGCAACATCTTCAGTTACCCCGACCGCAACTTCATGACGGCTTCCATCCCGGTGCCGCGGCTGCACGTCTACGTCAGGCGCCTCGTGGCGGCCGGCCACAAGGTGCCTCCTCGATCGCCGGTGAAGGACTGCATGGGGTTGTGGCTCGCTGGAGGAAGCTCGAGGCTTTGCACCCCTGGCTCCCCCGGCAGCTCGCAGTGTTGATCTGGCAAAACTAGGCAAAATTTTCCCAGCGGCAGGCACCAGCACGTGCACAGCTGGCTGCTGCTTGGCGCTGGGGATACCGCACCTGCTGGCGCTGAGACAGGGCGGCAGGATGCGAAGTCCCCGCGCTGCTCGCCAGTGCGGCCGCGCCGATTGAAAGGGGCGGCAAGCATGAGGCACCCGCGCGCTGCCATGCCACGACGCTGCCGCGGGGCCGCAGGTGGGCGTCGTGCGGCAGACAGAGACGGCTGCCCTCAAGGCTGCCGGCGACAACCGCCACGCGCCCTTCACCCGCCAGCTGACGGCCATCTACACGCGCGCCACGCTCGAGGCAAGCTCTCCCGCCGCCCAGCAGTGCGGGGCACCCTGCTGCCCTGCTTTGCCGCGGCATGTGGCGCTCCACCTGCCCCAGGCTGGCCTGGATGCTAGCTCTTTGGGGCATGGGCATGGGCATGGGCATCGGCACTGGCATGGGTATCGGCATGGGCATGGGCATGGGCA
>BHFV01000489.1:0-23166 GCA_003568905.1 Trebouxiophyceae sp. KSI-1
TATTCTGGATGTTCTGCAGTCATGGAAGTCCAGAACACTGTCACAACGCTGTCACTGCCAGCCAAAACAAATCTTGCAGCCAAGACATCACAGCCTTGTAGCTCAGCTCTGCAGCTTGGGCCGCTTGGCGTGTGGCAGCTGCAGCTCTTCGGTCGGCCGCCGCTCCATCTGCTCCGCCCAGTTGAGGAGCTGCAGCCGGCTGGGCGCGGCCAGCTTGCAGGGCTTCACATCAGGCGGGCAGATCATGACGTGGCGGCAGTTGGAGCAGCGCAGCCTGGCTTCCTCCTCCTGCTGCTGGTTGCCCTCGCGCGGATGGTGGTGGACCTCGGCGCTGTCGCACACAGGGCACCAGACGCCGCTCTTGCCGGCCATCGCCTTGGCAAACACTCCCATCATGATGCGTCGCAGGCTGTCCTTGCTCAGCTGTGCCAGGTCAGGGTCGGTGCCCACCTGCAGCCAACCAACTCTTTTCGCGTGTCAGACACCTCTTGCTTTGCTCATACGTCAGCTTGTGATTTTCAGGAGCCAGAAACATACGTCAGCAAAACTCTGGATGATTTACATCTCGCAGTGCGCCAGCGTGTGCTTCAGGCCGAACTCGCTTGCCAGATCAGCCATGTGCTGCAGGTGCCAGCCGTCACAGATTCGCGTCTTCTGCGTCAAGGAGTCAAGGTCCTCCTTTGGCTGGCTGATTGCTTCCATGAGCGCCGTGTCACAGGCCTGAGCCAGCCCTGCAAACGCGCACCATATCAACAACTAGAGTGGAGCAGCAGAGGAGAAGGCTTGGAGAGTTGGCAGCATCAGCAGTGGGTGAAGTGGTTACCTGGGATGTTCCACTCATGGCTGAGGTTGGCCAGGGCTGCTGCAGAACCAACATCCAGCTGCTCTGCAAAGCGGTTATGGTACACCCAGTGCAGGAACTGAATGCCCAGCTTTTTGTCATACTTGCGCTTACCAAAGAAGGGCACAGCGGCCTTGCCGTCCTCGCGGGGCTGCGTCTCGAGCAGGCCAGCCAGGACCGGGGACAGCGCGGCCAAGAACACGCTGTGACAGGGCAGCTCCTCGTTTTTGTGGCAAATGAGCACCCAGTCTGGTTCGCCTGCGTGCTCAGGCAGGTAGCTGTGCTCTGCTGAGCCCGCCATTTCGCGCTTTGCTGGGGAATTGCCGGCCTTGCCGGCATCGGCGGCCGGGGGAGGGGCTAGCCAGGCTGGCGGAAGCTTCCGCCATTTCTTTCGGCGGTTCGACGTGCTGCCTGGTTCGGCAAACAAGCTATATGCTGCAATTGATGCCAGCTCGGCAAATATCATTCGAGCGCGGGTATTGCTCCTCTGACAGGCGGCTTTGTCAAATCTCATTCGGTGACCACCAGCTCCTGCTCCCAGGCCGCCGTTGCGATCTGCTTGGAAAGCACAGGCCCCTGCTGGTAGGTGCCGAGGACCCTTTCGGCAATCCCCTCCTGATGCTGCTTCAGGCACAAAGTAGGAGCTCAGCCTGGTCTGTAAGCCGCAGGCTGCAGAGCAGCTCCGGGCAGGTGGAAATATTAGTCACAGCTGCACCACCTGTCTTGTTGGCTGCCATCATCCTCTAAATAATGTTGACCAGGTTTTCCTGCTTGCTGCTGCAGGCTTGTCAACCTCATGTACACTTCCAAAATCAACAGCCCCAGCAACTCCTTCTGAGCGCTGCTGGCGCTCACACAATTGCAGGAGCTCCAGATGATGGGCAACTTCTGAGCGCCCTCAAAGAAGGGCGCGCTGAAGCGCGTTGCCAGCAGCTGCCTGCGCTGTGGGCGCTGGACGCGGAATCCAATCAGGAATTGACCCCCCTGTACTACCTGTCCCAGCGAATGCCACTCGGCTGGCTGTGGCTGCCCTCGTGCTACATGTCAGCAGGTGCTGGCACGGTTGCGGGCGGCATGATTTCAGAGGGGCTGATTCCGTAAGGCTTGTCTTGACCGCGCTGGCAGCCCGGCTGCACCGCTCTTGCTGAGTGACTGCCTGCCAGGCCTTGCAAATCATGTGGTGCAAATGACCCTCAAGAACGGCTTCTTATATATACACTGGCGGGGTGTGAGGTCGAACGTTGTGGAAAGCAAGGCCAAACAGGTCAGCCGAATGGTTGAATAATGCTGCCTGTTCCTCCGAGGTCGAATAAAGGCATGCTGATGCGTCTGAGCAGGGTGCGGTTTCAGACCGGTTTCTACTTCTTCCAAACCATTGTAGCACCCCTTGATCCTCTCCTTTGTTGCTGGCAGGCCGTGCGCAGCAGCTGCTCGTGAGGTTCAGTGCAACAGCTCGAAGCAGAACGGCATGCTGAACAGACAGCAACTTTCTGTTCTTCACTAATGGCTGCTATTTGATCCTCATGCAAGCTCATATATGAGGGCCCAGCGTAGGAGAGCAGGCAAGCAGCAGGCTGGCTGCCTGCCTGCCTGCTTTGAATGAGATGATGCTCTTCCAGCAGCGGCTCACTATCATCCCCGCACGCAGCTGCTCGCGCTCGCCCAGCACCATCATTTGGCGCCCTCAGCTGCAGCTGGGGACGTCTGGGGCCCGAAGCCTCGCTTGCGCCTGGATCAGGCAGCCAGAGACGTCCCGCCTTTAAGGCATGGCCCTGTTGCTGGGTGGTCACCAGCCACATGTTTTCCACATTTTTTCCACCATTTCCATCTGGGACGCACGAAAGCTGACCTTCTCGAGAGCACGTGGAAGCCAGGATGTATAGCGTTTGGCGGCCAGCAGAGCTCGCTGACCAGCCGCTGGCTGCCCTCCTGGCAACTGAACTCTTCAACAGGCATTGCAGACCGTTTTGTGAGCGAAACTGGGCTGCCCTATTGCCGATTGCGACCACAGGTAGGCTCAATGGAGTTCAGTGCTATTCCGCTGCCGACTTATGTGCACACGGGTCCGCAGAAAGGGATTGCGCTCCAATATCTGATGCCGGTCGGTCAGGCAGATGGCAGCGGCTAGGGAGTGATGGTCGCGCATCGAAAGAAGTAAAGAAGTATGGGATTGCTCGAGCTCCACTCGGAGAGAGCGTTTCATTTCCACCACCTTCCTTCTTCGGCATTTTCTTCTTTCCTTTCACACAAGGCACCCTCGGATCCAGCACAGCAGCTAAAATCAGTCAGTTGTGGCCCTGGTCTGCTGCCCTCTCCCCCGAACGAGCCATCTTTGGCGCATTCGAGACCGAACAACTCCATGCTCTTGGCGTGGCTGAGCATGGACTTGCCACAGCACCTGCTCCAGCGCATCGCGGAGAAGCTCGATGCCTTCGACCTGGTCCTGTTGCGCCAGGCACGTTTCAGTGCCCTCACCCCGGTGCCTCCTGCCTAGTACGCTAAGCACAAGCTTGACAGACTCCGATCGGCGACCGAAGGTATCCAAGCGCCACCTGGCCGCCGCGGACGGCTGCATACGGCGCCTGCGACCTGGAGACTCCCTTCCCAGGCGTTTGGCTTGGCGATTCTACAGCCTTGCCTTGCTGGACTTGACGCGGTGTGATTCGGTGCTCAGGCAACATCACTCGCTGGTGGCACAACTGCCGTGCCTGCGTGAGCTGTTTGTTCGCAACATTTGCGGCGATGACAGACCAACTGTCAGGGTCCGCGCCCGCCGTTTGTGCCGCCTGCCCATGCCTTGCCGCTGCCTGGCATCGCACCCAGACCTCCTCGTGTACATGTACGTGCAGGCTGGGGAGTCCCTATCAAGGCTGACTCGGCTGCAGGTCTCCTGGTGGCCTGAGGACGAGTGGATGGACAGCTCCAGGAATGCGGACGCCGGCCTGCGCCTAGCGGCCGGCTGCCGCAACCTGCGACAGCTGCAGCTGATCGACGTGGAGGTCGAGTGGGAGCGGCTGCGAGAGACCGTGGCGCTGCTGGCCGGAAGCTTGACTGAGCTGGATTTGTCGCATCACAGCAGCTTCACAGGCCCTGTGCCGTCCCTGGCGCTGCAGCAGCTCAACACCGGGTGACGTTCTACACCTGCGCGCTCCAGACAACCCGCAGTCGCTGTATTGCAGGCTGACTGAGGGCTGCTGCCACGTTGCGCACAGCAAGCTGAGGACGCTGCGCCTGCAACTGGACTCTTTCATTCACTGGAACGAGGACATAGCTGAAAGTGCATTGCAGCAGCTTGCAGGCTACACCAGCCTCGAAGCGCTGGACGTGTGGGACGCGCAAGTCTTTGATTTCCGCCTTCAAGGTGGGTCCGCCTGCCAGAAGCACTGAAGCGACAAGACCAGGCAGGATGTTGCCCTCCTCACTAACATGTCTGCCTGCAGATGATCTCAGTCCGCTGAACACGCTTAGGCAGCTCACCAGCCTGGATTTTGGCGGCTGCTGCGTCCGCACGGGCCCTCTTGCGGGGCTGACAGCAATCTCGAACCTTAAGTACCTAAACCTATTCTGCTCAGACATGTATCCGTCTGTTCCCTCGCTACGAATGGCACTTGCTGCGTTTCCGAGGCTCGAAAGCCTGGACATCACCTGCTATGAGTGCGCTCCTCCCTCTTGGTGCTGCTGCCAACCCACGAAGCCATACACTAAAGCGCCTGCTCGTGGGTCTTTAAAGGCACCTGGGCGCCGACGCCCCGTTGGGCGACCTTCCCTACCTGACGCAGCTGCGGGCCCAAGGCACCGAGCTTCTCCGCAAGCCGCTGGTCCTTCGAAGCCTCACGCAGCTGCGCGAGCTGGCGGCGGGTGATTCGCTGGAACACGAGTCCCAGCTGCGCCACCTGTCAGGTGCGCTGCAATCCTTCAGCTGCTGATCCGCCTTCTGTTTTCCCCGGCGGATGACAGCCGTGACATCCGCTTTCTGCTGCTGCAGGCCTCATCAACCTCACGCGCCTGTACCTCTCCGCACACCTGAACCCAGCTTCTTCTCCTGAGCCGCCTGGCGAGCGCCTACGCTGGCTGCTGCCCCTCACGCAGCTGCAGGAGCTCCGGCTGTTTGGCAGCTTTTGGGCGCCAGAGGGAGCGCTGGTACGCATCGGCCAGCTGCCGGCGCTGCGGGCCCTGGACCTCGGTGCCAATCAGGAGCTCGTGCCGCCCTACGACCTGTCGCCGCTGGAGCGCCTGCCGTTGCAATGGCTGCGCCTGCCCTCGCGCTCTGACTCCCCAGACCAGGTGCCGGCGCGGCTGCGGGTGGCCCTCCTGAAGGGCCGCAAGATTGACTTTGCGGGGCTTGCCATGACTGAGCTGGCGCCCCAGCTGCGCCACTACTGAACGGCCACTTGCCTTTCCGATCAAGGACAGCGATTCTGTCAAGAGATCCTGCTGTGTCCACTAGGGCGTGCGTTCCGCCGTGGCTCGTTCAGAGCCTGGCTGGACGTGGCAGCCTGCTGAGACAAGCGTGTCTCCCGGCTGGTGCTTCAGCCAAGCTGCAGTCGCTGCCATCACAAGGTCATGCAACGCATCTACACGGGCAGAGCCTTGCAACCGAATAGAGTGGCGTGGTGCCCTCGGTCTGCTTCTCAGAGTTTGCGCATTGCCACAGCGAAGGTGCTGCGCCGATCATGCAACTGCCCCTCGCTTCGTCCTGGTCATCATTTTAATTCTGGGCGAGCTCATAAGGCAGGGAAGACCAAACACCAGCACAGCGTTGACACTGCCAGGAGGGGCGCTGTCACAAAGGATGAAGCTTGCACCCCAGGCAGCAAAGCTCTACAGCTCAGCTCTTCTGCCCGGGCCGCTTGGCTCTCGGCAGCGGCAGCGGCTGGTCTGGCCCCTTCTCCATCTCGCGTGCCCAGCTGAGGAGCTGCAGCTCACTCGGCGCTGCCAGTGCGTGGGGCTCCTCCACGTAGACAGGGCAGCGCATGATGTGGCCGCACTTGAAGCAGCGCAGCCTGCCTTCCAGCTGGCTGCCATCGCACTGGTAGTGGACCTCGGAGCTGTCGCACGCAGGGCACCAGAAGCCGCTGCGGCCGGCCATGGACTTGCAGTGGAGACCCAGCAGGATGCGCCAGAGGCTGGCCGCGCTCAGTTCTGGCATCTCGGGATCGTCAGTGAACTGCAGCAGAGTTGGATGGGGTGTCAGAAGCCTCGCTTCCTTTCCAGTCATGACCAAAGGAGGTCAGCAGGGCGCAGCAGCAGACCTCAACAAACTTCTGGATGATTTGATGCTCGCAGCGCGCCAGCATGTGCGGCAGCCCGCAGGCCGCTGCCCTTCCAGCAGAGATCACTGGGCAGCAATCATCACATACCCTCTTTCCTTGGTTTGAAGTGTTCGAATCGTCATCCGAGGAGGCAATCACGTCCATGAGTGCCATGTCACAGGCCTGCGCGAGCCCTGCGGCAGGACATCCCAAGGAATCAGCGACTGCAAGACCTGCACGGAAAGCCTACCAGCAGTGGGAGGAGACATTGCCTGGGATGTTCCACGCGTGGCTCAGCTCAGCCAAATCGAACGCAGCAACTTTGTCCAGCTGCTTTGAAAAGCGATTGTAATACGTCCAGTGCAGAAAATGAATGCCCAACTCCCTGGACAACAGGTAACCATCCACTCTGAAGGGCACAGCGACCTTGCCGTCCTCGCGGGGCCGCGTCTCGAGCAGGCCAGCCAGGACCGGGGACAGCGCGGCCAAGAACACGCTGTGACAGGGCAGCTCCTCGTTTTCGTTGCAAATCAGCACCCAGTCTGGCTCGCCTGCGTGCTCAGGCAGGTAGCTATGTTCTGCCGGGCCCGCCATTCCACGCGCTGTGCTGGGGAATTGCCGGCCTCGCCAGCAACGGCGGCGGGAAGAGGGCACGAGCCAGGCTGGCGGAAGCTTCCGCCATTTCTTGCGGCGGTGCGACGTGCTGCCTGGTTTGGCACGAGCTCTTTGCTGCAGCTGATGCCAGCTCGGCAGGGATCATTTGAGCGCAGGTGGTGATCCCCTGACAGGTGGCTTTGTCGAGCCTGATCTGGTGACCACCAGCTGCTGCTCCAGGGCTGCCGAGGCAGTCTGCTGGGCCGCAGCGCCTAGTGGGTGCTGATGTTCTCGGCGATATTGCCTCCACCGCCTGACGTGGCTGCGTGTTCAAACCAGGCAAGAAGGAGGAGGAGGCCTGCCAACCGCCAGTCATGATCTGAGGCTCTTACTAGGCATCCGCTGCTGCAATTCGGCTCGCTCCCCCAAGGGCAGCTGCATGCGCTGGTGCAGCCCTATCTCGCGTGCGTGTGCCTGCGCCTTGACGGCCTTCTGCTAATTTTGCTCAATTTTGAGCGAGTTATAGATAGCAGGAGCAGTTGATCGGGCCAGGCTTTTCTTCTTGATGCGTTACAAGATACCTCCATACAAGGTGTCTTGCTGCGGCTTGCTGTGGCGACTACTGCTGCCGCTGCTCCCGCTCCATCTCGCAGGCTTAGTTCTGCAGGTCCTGCACGCTGAAGCTGCGGTCTTGGGGCGTCCAATTGGTGCTGGCGGCACCGCTGGCTATGCAACAGCGGGCCACTGAGGCTCGCCACACACTGGCTGGTGGCCCTGAGGATGCGGCGCAGTCTGCCTTCGTCCATATTCACCAGGCGCTTTGTTGTCGTCCGCCATCATTGGCATTATTGCCGGAGAACATTGGCAGCTCATCACCGCTTTCACGTCGTGCAGAGCACCAAGACAACAATTACGAACTCGGACATGATGCTGCTAGATGAACGCACACTCCAGCTGCTCTGGCTGAAGAAAAGCGATTCGTGGTACACCCCGTGCAGGAATTCAATGCCCAGAAGATACTTGCCGCAGTACTTGTGCTCGCCAAAGGGCACAGCGGTTTTGCCATCCTCGTGGGGCTGGGTCTCGAGCAGACCCGCCAAGACCGGGAATAGCGAGGCCAAGAACACGCTGTGGCAGGGCAGCTCCTCGTTTAAGTGCAGCAGCCCCATGCAGAATGGCATGCCGAACAGACAGCAATTTTCTGTTCACAGAATGGCTGCTTTTTGATCTGTCTGCAAACCTGCATGAGAGCCCAGCGTGAGAGAGCAGGCAAGCAGCAGGCTGGCTGGCTGCCTGCTATAAACGAGGTTATGCTCTCCCAGCCGCGGCTCACTATCACCCCCGTACGCAGCTGCTCGCGCTCGCCCAGCACCGTCATCTGGCGCCCCCAGCCTGCAGCCAGGTACCCCAAGCCTGGATCAGCAGGCTGGATCAGGCAGCCAGAGGCGTCCCAGCAGAAAGGCATGGCCCTGTTGCTGGGTGGTCACGAGCCACCCATGTTTCCCACTATTCCATCTGGGGCGCACGGCAAAGCTGACCTTCTCGGGAGCACGTGGAAGCCAGGATGTTTAGCGTTTGGCGGCCAGCAGGACTCGCTGACCAGCCGCTGGCTGCCCTCCTGGCAGCTGAACTCTTCCCAATGCGGAACTGGGCTTCCCTCTTTGTGATTGCGGCCACAGGCAGGCATTGGAGCTCAGTGCTATTCCGCTGCCGACTCATGTGCACACAGGTCCGCAGAGGGGGCATGCAATCCAATCTGGTGCCGATCTGTTGCCGATCGGCAGGCAAACGGCAGTGGCTACACCCGAAGCAAAGTGAATAGTTAAGCAATGGAAGCGCTGGGATTGCCGCTGCTTCCTTTGGCTCTCTGCCCGAGCGAGCGTTTCATTTCCTCAGCATTTGTTCTTCTTTCCTCTTTCCTCTCACGCACGTTGCCAACACAGCAGCTCAATCGGCCAGTGGCGGCTCTGTTCTGCGGCCCTCTTCCGCGATCGAGCCATCTTTGGCGCAATCGTGGCTGACACTCTGTCCGCCATGGCCGAGCTCTCCATGGCCGACTTGCCGCCGCACCTGCTGCAGCGCATCATGGAGTCGCTGGATGCGTTTGACCTGATGCTGTTGCGCCAGGCGTGTCTCGGCGCCCTTCCAGACGTGGGGTGCCTGGCGCAGCTTCAGTAGCCGCTCAAGTGCCACATCAGTGCCGCACGCAGGTGTCCAAGCGCCACCGCGCCGCTGCAGACGGCTGCATACGGCGCCTTCGACCTGAAGGCCCCCTGCCCAGGCGCTTGGCCGCCCGCTTCCATGGCCTCTCCTCGCTCGACTTGACGTTATGCCTCACAGAGCTCGGGCACCAGAAGCTAGAGGCCCTGGTGGCGCAGCTACCGCGCCTGCGAGAGCTCTTCCTCTGCAACACCTGCGGCCATGGAAAATCGAGTGCCAGGGTCCGGCTCCGCCGAAACTACCTCGCCGTGCCTCTGTGCCTCCCGCCGTCACAGACCCTGCAGAGCGCTCGTGCAGGACGGGGAGGCACTGGCCAGGCTGACGTATCTGCAGTTTGCTGGTATCCTGCGGAAGACTTTGAGATCTCGGACAGACTCAACAACGCGGACGCCGGCTTGCGCCTGGCGGCACGCTGCCGCAACCTGCAGCGGCTGCAGCTGGTCGATGTGGAGGTCGAGTGGGCACTGCTGCAAGCCACAGTGGCGCAGCGGGCCGGGAGCCTGACTCAGCTGGATGTCGCCGGCCGCAGCTGCTTCACGGGGCCCATCCCGCCCCTGGCCCTTCAGCAGCTCAACACTGGGTGAGCGGCTGCGCTGCCATGTGCCGGACAGCTCCCTGCATCAGAAGGTTGCAAGCCGACTGAGCCCTACTGCGATGCGCGCAGCAAGCTGAAGGCGCTGCATCTGCAACTGGACGCTTTCAGCAGTGAGGACATATCCACCGCGGTCACCTTGCAGCAGCTGGCAGGCTTCACCAGCCTGACAGCGCTGGCCCTGCGTGACGAGGGCGACTACCCCTGCACTGCAGGTGGGGGTCTGCCTCCTGTATGACTCCTTGCGCGACCCGGCAGCCCCTGTGCCCCTACTGACAGAAATCAATGCTGACATGCCGGCTGCAGATCTCCGGCCGCTCAACGCTCTAACACAATTGGCCAGTCTCGATTTAGAAGCATGTTTCATGTACACGTTCACACTCACGCGCCTGACGGCGCTCTCGCGCTTGGCAGGGCTCAGGATCCCCACCGCACACCTTGAACCGCCGCTTATGGCTGGCATGCTGCAAAGGGTGCTGGCTTCCTTTCCCAGGCTCGAAAGCCTGAACATCTCTTCATACAGGCGCGGCCCCTTACCGCAGCCCTGCTGCTTGGGGGCTAGGCACTTACTGACGCGAGCTGCTGGGCGGGCACAGGCACCTAGGAGCCGACGCCCCCCTGGGCGACCTTCCGTGCCTCACGCATCTGAAGGCTTACAGCACTGGGCTCCTCTGCAAGCCGCGGCTGCTCTGCGGCCTGACGCAGCTGCGCGATCTCGAGGCGGGTGATTCGCTGGAGCACGAGTCGCAGCTGCGCCACCTGTCATGTGAGCTGCCACCCTTTGATGATGGCAACTCCTGTAGTCTCTACCCATCGCGCATGCTGGGGCATTCACACTCAGCTGCTGCCGCAGGCCTCGTCAACCTCACGCGCCTGGCCATCAGCGCCTCGGCCAAGACGCCCGAGCCGCCTGCAGAGCGCCTGTGCTGGCTGCTGCCGCTCCATCAGCTGCGGGAGCTCCGGCTGTGCGAAGTCTTCTGGGCGCCCGGGGGCGCCCTGGAGCGCATAGGCCAGCTGCCGGCACTCAAGGCGCTGGACCTGGGTTTCAGCGAAGAAGAATGGCTAAAGCCGCCCCGCGACCCGTCCCCGCTGCAGCGCCTGCCGCTGGAGTGGCTGCGCCTGCCCGCGTGCTTTGAATTTCCGGACCAGCTGCCAGCGCGGCTGCAGGCGGCATTTCTGAAGGGCCGCAAGATCGATCATCATCGTCTTCCAAATTGACCGTCAGGGGCTTGCCGTGACCGAGCTGAACGCCGAGCTGGGCCACTTATGAGAGCCCCTCCCCTCGCCAGGCCTGCCTTGCTGATTCCAAGGGCAGGATGATTGTCAGGATGCGCTGCTGTGTCACCTGCGGCCCGTGGTCGGCTGTGGCATCATCGAGAGTCTGGCTGGAAGAGACGCTTCTGCTAGGTATCGCGGCAGCTGCGTGGCACAACCCTGATGGGACACGCTGCTGCTTGCACATTGCTGCCAGCGGCATCGCAACGCTTTGGAGACTTCAAATGGAAGCATAGTAGCTTGTGGGCTTCGCAACTTGCCCCTCTGCTTATCTTTCTCTGCAATGTAGTATTGCATGGCCTGGTGGTGATTGCATCGACAGCTGGCTGAACTTGCACAAGTGGGCAGGCATGACACGCAGTGTTGCTTGTGCAGCACGAGTAACAAGTCTGAAGCTCCAAGGAAGCCGCTGGGGCTGCTGCCATATACATACTCACACGAGCGCTGCTGGCAGAGCCGCGCAACCTGCCACAATTGCCGCTCTCCCTCCACCCAGCTGGTTGTTTTCATCTGGGTGACCTCAGTAGTCCAGGAACTCCAAAACACCGTCCCAGCGCTGTCACTGCCAGCAGGGCCTCATCAGCCAAAACAAGTATTGCAGCCCAGGCGTCACAGCCCTGCAGCAGCTCAGTCAGAGAGCTTGGGCCGCTTGGCGTGTGGCAGCTGCAGCTCTTCGGTCGGCCGCTGCTCCATCTGCTCCGCCCAATTGAGGAGCTGCAGCCGGCTGGGCGCGGCCAGCGCGCAGGGCTTCACATCAGGCGAGCAGGTCATGACGTGGCGGCAGTTGGAGCAGCGCAGCCTGGTTTCCTCCTCCTGCTGCTGGTTGCCCTCGCGCGGATGGTGGTGAACCTCGGCGCTGTCGCACACAGGGCACCAGACGCCGCTCTTGCCGGCCATCGCCTTGGCAAACACGCCCATCATGATGCGTCGCAGGCTGTCCTTGCTCAGCTGTGCCAGGTCAGGGTCAGTGCCCACCTGCAACAGCCAACCAACTCTTATTGCGTGTCAGACACCTCTTCCCCTGCTCGTATGTCAGCCTGTGATTTTCAGGAGCCAGAAACATACGTCAGCAAAACTCTGGATGATTTGCATCTCGCAGTGCGCCAGCGTGTGCTTCAGGCCGAACTCGCTTGCCAGATCAGCCATGTGCTGCAGGTGCCAGCCGTCACAGATTCGCGTCTTCTGCGTCAAGGAGTCAAGGTCCTCCTTTGGCTGGCTGATTGCTTCCATGAGCGCCGTGTCACAGGCCTGAGCCAGCCCTGCAAACGCGCACCATATCAACAACTAGAGTGGAGCAGCAGAGGAGAAGGCTTGGAGAGTTGGCAGCATCAGCAGTGGGTAAAGTGGTTACCTGGGATGTTCCACTCATGGCTGAGGTTGGCCAGGGCTGCTGCAGAACCGACATCCAGCTGCTCTGCAAAGCGGTTATGGTACACCCAGCGCAGGAATTGAATGCCCAGCTTTTTGTCATACTTGTGTTCGCCAAAGGGCACAGCGACCTTGCCGTCCTCGCGGGGCCACGTCTCGAGCAGGCCAGCCAGGACCGGGGACAGCGCGGCCAAGAACACGCTGTGACAGGGCAGCTCCTCGTTTTTGTGGCAAATGAGCACCCAGTCTGGTTCGCCTGCGTGCTCAGGCAGGTAGCTGTGCTCTGCTGAGCCCGCCATTTCGCGCTTTGCTGGGGAATTGCCGGCCTTGCCGGCATCGGCGGCCGGGGGAGGGGCTAGCCAGGCTGGCGGAAGCTTCCGCCATTTCTTTCGGCGGTTCGACGTGCTGCCTGGTTCGGCAAACAAGCTCTATGCTGCAATTGATGCCAGCTCGGCAAATATCATTCGAGCGCGGGTATTGCTCCTCTGACAGGCGGCTTTGTCAAATCTCATTCGGTGACCACCAGCTCCTGCTCCCAGGCCGCCGTTGCGAACTGCTTGGCAAGCACAGGCACCTGCTGGTAGGTGCCGACGACCCTTTCGGCAATCCCCTCCTGGTGCTGCTTCAGGCACAAAGTAGGAGCTCAGCCTGGTCTGTAAGCCGCAGACTGCAGAGCAGCTCCGGGCAGGTGGAAATATTAGTCACAGCTGCACCACCTGTCTTGTTGGCTGCCATCATCCTCTAAATAATGTTGACCAGGTTTTCCTGCTTGATGCTGCAGGCTCGTCAACCTCATGTACACTTCCAAAATCAACAGCCCCAGCAACTCCTTCTGAGCGCTGCTGCCGCTCACAAAATTGCAGAAGCACCAGATGATGGGCAACTTCTGAGCGCCCTCAAAGAAGGGCGCGCTGAAGCGCGTTGCCAGCAGCTGCCTGCGCTGGACTTGCATTACAAGCAAAGACCCCCCCCCCCCCTCCCCTGTACAACCTGTCCCAGCGCGTGCCACTCTGCTGGCTGCGGTCACCTTCGTGCCACACGTCAGCAGGTGCTGGCAAGGCTGCAGGCGAGCAAGATTCCTGAGGGGCTGGTTTTGCAAGCCTTGCCGTGATCGAGCTGGCGGCCCAGGTGCGCCACTGCTCTTGCTGAGTGACTGCCTGCGTTGTGGAAAACATGGCCAAACAGGTCAGCAGGATGGTTGAATAATGCTGCCTGTTCCTGCCGAGGTTGAATAAAGGCATGCTGATGCGTCTGAGCGGGGTGTGGTTGCAGACCGGTTTCTGCTTCTTCCAAAACCATTGGAGCACCCCTTGATCCTCTCCTTTGTTGCTGGCAGGCGGTGCGCAGCAGCTGCTCGTGAGGTTCAGTGCAACAGCTCGATGCAGAACGGCATGCTGAACAGACAGCAAGTTTCTGTTCTTCACTAATGGCTGCTATTTGATCTTTATGCAAGCTCATATATGAGGGCCCAGCGTAGGAGAGCAGGCAAGCAGCAGGCTGGCTGCCTGCCTGCTTTGAATGAGATGATGCACTTCCAGCAGCGGCTCACTATCACCCCTGCATTGCGGCTGCTCGAGCTCGACCAACACCATCATTTGGCACCCTCATCCGGTAGCTGGGGACTTCTGATGCCCGAAGCCTCGCTTGCTCCTGGATCAGGCAGCCAGAGACGTCCCAGCAGAAAGGCATGGCCCTGTTGCTGCTGGATGGTCACGAGTCACATGTTTTCCCACCATCTCCATCTGGGGCGCACGAAAGCTGACCTTCTCGGGAGCACGTGGAAGCCAGGATGTATAGCGTTTGGCGGCCAGCAGGGATCGCTGACCAGCCGCTGGCTGCCCTCCTGGCAGCTGAGCTCTTCATCAAGCATTGCATCCCGGTTTGCGAGTGAAACTGGGCTTCCCTCTTTGTGATTGCGGCCACAGTCAGGCATTGAGCTCAGTGCTATTCCGCTGCCGACTCATGTGCACACAGGTCCGCAGGGAGGGAATGCAATCGATCATCTGATGCCGAACTGTTGCCGATCGGCAGGCAAACGGCAGTGGCTACACCCGAAGCAGCAGTGAAGCAGTGGAAGCACTGGGATTGCTCCTTCCTTAGGCTCTTTGCACTCGGAGAGGTGAGTGAGCGTTCATTTCCACCAGCCACCACGAGCTTCCAGCTTCCAGCTTCCTTCCCCGAATTCCCTTTCCCTTTCCTTTTTCCCTTTCCTCCCAAACGCCCAAACGCGGCGCCCTCAGTGCCAACACAGCAGCTCAATCAGCCAGTGGCGGCTCTGCTCTGCGGCCTTTCCCTGTGATCGAGCCATCTGGCGCAATCGTGACACTCTGTCCGCCATGGCAGAGCTCTCCATGGCCGACTTGCCGCCGCACCTGCTGCAGGGCATCGTGGAGTCGCTGGATGCGTTCGACCTGATGCTGTTGCGCCAGGCGTGTCTCGGCGCCCTTCCAGATGTGGGGTGCCTGGCACATCAGCATTAGTCGCTCAAGTGTCCCTTCCGCTGGCCGCAGGTCTCCAAGCGCCACCGGGCCGTTGCTGACGGCTGCATGCGGCGCCTGCGACCTCAAGGCTCCCTGCCCAGGCGCTTTGCCGCCCGCTTCCACAGCCTCTCCTCGCTGGACTTGACGCTATGTCACACAGAGCTTGGGCAGCACCAGATCGAGGCCTTCGTAGCGCAGCTGCCGCGCCTGCGCGAGCTCTTCCTCCGCAACACCTGCATCCAGGGCGGGCCGACTGCCGAGGTCTGCCACCGCCTGCTCTTTCCTGCGACTCGATGCTGCCTGGCCCAGTCCAAGACGATTCCCGCTCCCGCAGGGCGAGGAGTCACCGCTATCAAGACTCACTCGGCTGCAAATCGCCTACTTTTCAATGCAACCCAACTGTTGCGTTCATGTTGTGACGGACGACTGTTGCTCCAACGCGGATGCCGGCCTGCGCCTGGCGGCGCGCTGCCGCAACCTGCGACAGCTGCAGCTGATTGACGTGTTGGTCGAGTGGCCACTGCTGCAAGAGACAGTGGCGCTGCTGGCCGGAAGCTTGACTGAGCTGGATTTGTCGCATAACAGCGGCTTCACGGGCCCCCCCGTGCCGTTCCTGGCCCTGCAGCAGCTCAACACCGGGTAAAAACCCGCACCGCACGCACTAGACGGCCCCAACCTGTGTGTTGCAGACCGGCCAAGCGCTGCTGGGGTGCTCGCAGCAAGCTGAGGACGCTGCGCCTGCAACTGGACGCTTTCATCCACTGGAACGAGGACGAGGACATAGCTGAGAGTGTGCTGCATCGGCTAGCAGGATACAGCAGCCTCAAAGCGCTGGAATTGTGGGGCGAGACCAGGTTGGATTTGGACGAGGAAGGTGGGTCTGCCTGCCAAATTCCAAGCAAAATGACACGACAATAAAGTTCCCCCCTTTGCTCATTTTCCTCTACCGCCTCCTGCAGACTTCACTCCGCTCAACGCGCTGAAGCAGCTTACCAGCCTCACTCTTCATTACTGCCGAGTCCGGACGATTGCCCTTGCAGAGTCACTCACTGCAGTCTCAAATCTGAAACACCTCAGCCTCCTTCTCTTAGACACCGGGTTTCCTCCGGCTGTCAACGAGCTGCGCATGGTGCTGACTATCTTCCCCAGGCTCGAACGCCTGGACATCTCTCAATACGGGTAACTCTCACCAAATCTGGTGCCGCTGCCGTGGCTCAGAGACATTTGTCGAGGCGATCTGACTGAGGGTCGCACCCCGAAGGCACCTGGACGCCGATGCTCCTCTCCACGACCTCCCCTGCCTGACACAGCTGCGGGCCCGCCGCACCGAGCTCCTCTGCAAGCCGCTGTTGCTCCGCAGCCTGAATCAGCTGCGCAATCTCGAGGCGCGGGACCAGATGGAGCACGAATTGCAGCCACGCCACCTGTCCTGTGCGCTGTCATCCTTTGGCTGCCCGTCTTCTCAGTCCCAGCTGGTGGGATCTATGACACCCGCTATCTGCTGTTGCAGGCCTCGTCAATCTCACGCGCCTGGACCTCTCCTTTTACCCTTATCCAGCACCTCCTCGCGAGCCGCCCGGCGAGGACCTGCGCTGGCTGCTGCCGCTCACGCAGCTGCAGGAGCTCCGGCTGTTGGGCAACTTTTGGTCGCAAGAGGGCGCGCTGGAGTGCATCGGCCGGCTGCCGGCGCTGCGGGCGCTAGACCTCAGCTTGAACGAGGAGCTCGTGCCGCCCTACGACCTGACGCCGCTGGCGCGCCTGCCGCTGCAGTGGCTGCACCTGCCCTCGCGCTCAAATTTTCCCGGGGCGCCCTCAGGTTTCGACTTCCCAGACCAGGTGCCGGCGCGGCTGCGGGTGGCTCTCCTGAAGGGCCGCAAAATTGACTTTGCGGGGCTTGCCATGACTAAGCTGGCGCCCAAGCTGCGCTACTACTGAGCAGCCACTTGCCAGGAGGCTTGCCTTGCATTCCAAGGACAGCGTGAAGGGGTCCTGCTTTGTGGCTCGTGGTCGGCAGGCTCCTGGAGAAACTGGCTGGACAAGACAGCCTCGCATTGTGTCTTCCTGTTCCTGCCGGTTCTTGCACAGCAGCAGCCGTAACAAGCTGCCGTCTCTGTCCTCACAAGGCCATGCAGCACATGTCCCCAGCAGAGCCTTGCAATTCAGTAGAGTGGCGTGGTGCCCTTGGTCTGCTTTCACAGCCTTGCTCACTGCAGCAGGTCTGCTTTCAATTTTGCGCCCTAGCAGCAGCGCAAATGTAGCGATGCAACTGTCTCTCACTTCATCGCGGCTTTCATATTAGTTATGGTTGAGCTCAGGCAGGTAAACCAGAATACCGGTCCCGCGCAGCGACAGCCGGCAGGCGTTCGCGCGCAAAAAGACTGCAACCGGCCGCAGGCATCACATTCAGCTGCGCAGCTTGGGCCTCTTGGCGTCCGGCATCTGCAGATCTGCGCATGGTTGCTGCTCCATGCCCTGTGCCCAGCCCAGGAGCTGCAGCTCGCCCAGGGCGGCCAGCGCGCGGTGCTTGGC
Organism: Trebouxiophyceae sp. KSI-1; assembly: GCA_003568905.1. Classification (NCBI taxonomy): domain Eukaryota; kingdom Viridiplantae; phylum Chlorophyta; class Trebouxiophyceae; species Trebouxiophyceae sp. KSI-1. The sequence goes on from BHFV01000489.1 coordinate 17,152, forward strand.
ATGGCTTGGTCCGGGCATGCTGTGGCCGCACTTGGAGCATCGCAGCCTGGCCTCCTGCCGGCTGCCGTTGCGCTTGTAGTGGACCTGGGAGCTGTCGCACACAGGGCACCAGAAGCCGCTGCGGCCGGCCATGTACTTGCAGTGAACGCCCAGCAGGATGCGCCAGAGGATGGCCGCGCTCAGTTGTGGCATCTCGGGATCAGCAGTGAACTGCAGCAGAGCTGCCGGGTGTCAGAAGTCGGAAGCCTCGCTTCCTTTCCAGTCATGACCAAAGGAGGTCAGCAGGGCGCAGCAGCAGACCTCAGCAAACCACTGGATGATTTGATGCTCGCAGCGCGCCAGCATGTGCGGCAGCCCCCAGGCCAGTGCCCTTCCAACAGAGATCATCGGGCAGCAATCATCACATACCCTCTTTCCTTGGTTTGAAGTGTTCGAATCGTCATCTGAGGAGGCAATCACGTCCATGAGCGCCATGTCACAGGCCTGCGCGAGCCCTGCGGCAGGACATCCCAAGGAATCAGCGACTGCAAGACCTGCACGGAAAGCCTACCAGCAGTGGGAGGAGACATTGCCTGGGATGTTCCACGCGTGGCTCAGCTCAGCCAAATCGAACGCAGCAACTTTGTCCAGCTGCTTTGAAAAGCGGTTGTAATACGTCCAGTGCAGAAAATGAATGCCCAACAACTCCCTGGACAACAGGTAACCATCCACTCTGAAGGGCACAGCGACCTTGCCGTCCTCGCGGGGCCGCGTATCGAGCAGGCCAGCCAGGACCGGGGACAGCGCGGCCAAGAACACGCTGTGACAGGGCAGCTCCTCGTTTTCGTTGCAAATCAGCACCCAGTCTGGCTCGCCTGCGTGCTCAGGCAGGTAGCTGTGTTCTGCCGGGCCCGCCATTCCACGCGCTGTGCAACGGCGGCGGGAAGAGGGCACGAGCCAGGCTGGCGGAAGCTTCCGCCATTTCTTGCGGCGGTGCCGTAATGCACCTATGGCAAAACCTTCTTGTTCGTTGTCTTCATCACCAGCTTGGCAGAAATCGTGATAGTGCAGGTAGGTGCTGCTCCCCATGCTGGTGGTGGTGGATTATCTTGTTGGGTGGATTATCTTGTTGCACCTTCTTTGGTGGTGACCAACTGCTCCTCTGCGGCTGCTGAGGCAATCTGCTCGGCACGCACAGGCACCTTCTGGTGGGTGCTGACGCCCTCCCTGGCCGACTCTCCCAAAAAAGGCGAGAGGCAAGCTTCTCTGCAAGCCCCAGGCTGGTGAGCAGCCGCGCGCACTGCAGCAGGCGTGTGGCAAGCGGATTCATGAGGAGTCGCAGCTGCGCCACCTGCCCGGTGCGCTGCCATCGTCCTCTGGCTGCTGAACAGATTTTCCAGTAATTGACATTGATGTGAGGAGCACTGTCGGCTATTGCAGATCTTACCGACCTCATATATCTATACCACAGCCACAACAGCCCCAGAAGTTCCAGCTGGACCGCCCAGCGAGCGCCTACGCCAGCTCCTGTGGCTCTTGCAGCTCCAGAGATGCTCGCTGCACGGCTACCTCAAGGCGCCCAAGGGAGCACAGGATGATATTGGCCAGCTGTCTGCCTTGCAGGAGCTGAACCTCAGTTCTTATGAGAAGCTCGTGCCACCACATTTGACCTGTCCCTCCTGGAGCGCTTGCCCTTGCGCTCTGACGGCTCGGAGCCTCCGGTCCTCTCAAGCTTTGATTCCCTAAACCGGGTGCCTGCGCGGCTGCGGGTGGCCCTTCTAGGGTCCGCAAGTTTGGCCTTGGCAACCTTGCCATGACCTAGCTGTCGCCCAGGCTGCTGCTGCCCTGACCGCCCCCTTGCAGGGCCTGCCTTGCTGATCATGAGGGCAGGAGGCCACGACGCGCTGAGGTCTGCACGGCCTGAGCTGTGTTGTGTCTTACTCCTGTTCCTTATAGTGTTTGCAGCAGCTGCAAAACCCTGCTGCCGCCGCTGCCATCACAAGGCCGTGCAGCCCATCCGCTTGAGAAGGACTTTTGCAACTGAGCAGAGTGCCGAGCTGCTGCCGGTATGATTCACGGCTGCTGCAGCCCAAGAAACGCACCGCCCAAAGTGCATCTCACTTTTTCCTGAACATACTCTCCAGCTGAGCCCCACAGGTGGGGAAAGCAAGGCTCCGGCACAGCGCGGCCACTGCCAGCAGCGGCTTGGCCAGCTAAAGGCTGCACTGCAGGCATCGCAGCCCCACAGCTCAGCTGCTCAGCTACTTCCGGCAGCCGCAGCTGGGCGCCTGGGGGCAGCTCCGGCACGCGGGCCCAGCCCAGGAGCTGCAGCTCGCTCGGCACAGCCAGCGCGCGGTGCTTCACGTAGTCGGGCCGGGGCATGCTGTGGCCGCACTTGCAGCAGCGCAGGCTGGCCTCCTGCTGACTCGGGTCGAGTTGGTAGTGGACCTTGACGCTGTCGCATGAAGGGCACCAGACGCCGCTCTTGCCGGCCATTGCCTTGCAGTAGACTCCCAAGAGGATTCGATGGAGGCTGGCCGCGCTCAGCGTTGCCAGCCAAGGGTCAACGGCCATCTGCAGCCAATTGGCCTGGTCTCAGTCGGTGTCAGAGCGCCGTCTTGAGGAGGCATAGCAGCGGCAGACCTCGCTAAATCCCTCGATGATTTGAATCTCGCAATGCGCCAGCGTGCGGTGGAGGCCGCACTTGGTCGCCAGACCAGTCATGAATCGCAGCCCCCAGCTGTCACAGACTCGCTGCTCCTCCTCATTTGAGGGGTCCTCTTCTATTAAGCTGTTGTCCAATTCCATGAACGCCGTGTCACAGGCCTGCGCCAGCCCTGCGGCAGAGCCCAGCGACGACAAAATTCAAGCAGCAGCAACCGGACAACTTAATGTTAGGAAGGCAAGGGGCAAAAGCACTGCCTGGGATGTTCCAAGCGTGGCTGAGGTCAGCCAATTCGATCGCATGGTTGAACTCCAGCTGCTCTGGAAATCGGTGGTGGTACACCCAGTGCAGGAACTTTGTGCCCAGCTCCTTGGACAGGGGATCGTCCACGGCGTGGTTGAAAGGCACCGCGATCTTGCCGTCCTCGCGGGGCCGCGTCTCGAGCAAACCCGCCAGGACTGGAGACAGCGCGGCCAAAAACACGCTGTGGCAGGGCAGCTCCTCGTTTTCGTCGCAAATAAGCACCCAGTCTGGCTTGCCTGCGTGCCCAGGCAGGTAGCTGTGCTCTGCTGAGCCCGCCATCCCACGTGCTGTGCTAGCAGCTGCAGCAGAGGGAGAATGCCGGCCTTTGCTGTGGCGCGCGGCGGGAAAAGCTGTTCCGTTTCAAGCTACGGCGTTATGTTGCGCAGCCGGCGGCGGCGGAGCTTGCTTGAGAGGAATGAGCACAACAGGCACTGTGCACTGTCATGATTGGCTTGCCGCGGACCGCAGTCATGAAGACAGTGCATAGCCTGCAGCAGCTGCTGCTCACCTGCAGAACAAGGAGATGGAGCAATGCATCGTGCGCAAGGCAGCTTGGGATTGCAAGCCATTGGCGGGGAGTAGCAAGCGGACTGAGAGCCTTAAACAGCCCAGCCTTATTCTTCAGCAAGCGGCAGTAGCAGAGGCTGCTGTGATTAGCAGATCAGATCTCTTGCGGCCGCAGTGTGCATTGTCCACCACTAGCAGCTTCCATGCCACTCTTCCTGTGTGCACTGGCAACAGCTCCGCGCAGCACAGGAGCGATTCCCGCAAAGCCTAAAAGGAAGACAGGTGCAGCGGCTCCTGAGGCTGCTGCTCAGCGGCCTGGCGCGCCCACTCCCGCAGCTGGTGCAGGCTGGCGGCATGCGCCCACTTGAGTTCTGTCTTTGATGGCTCCAGGTGTGTGAGGCAGCAGTCGTCGCAGGTTGAGCCCCACTCTGTCACCGTTGAGATGCTTTCGCTGCCGCAGCCTGGGCACTGCTCCGCGCGGCTCGCCAGCCTCTGGCAGATCAGGCTGCCCAGCAGGATGCGCTGCAGACTGTGGGGGTTCAGCTGGGCGAGACGCGCATCTGTGGCCAGCAATGCAGCCATCGGGCACAGAAAAGAGCCTATTGCTGCCGAGCAATTGCGTTATGCTACATCTTGTTGTCCTGTTGCTCCTGTCAGCCTCGTCAGCTGCCAGGAGCTCCTGTCAGCCTCGTCAGCTGCCAGGAGCATCCTGTCGCATTTTGGACGCCATGCATATGCATACAGAGTGCCAAGGCGCTACTCGTGCGGGAATGGAGCTACTGCGGCTTTTGGGGAGGTTCTCACAGCCACGCGTCATTTCAGGAATCTTTGAAGTCAACTTCTCTTCACTGTTTGTGAAGTCTAGCGAGCCCGCCGCTTGCCAGCGGCGTAGGGCAGGCAACTGGACAGCTCTTTCCTTTGCCACATCAACAAAGCTCTTCAGGCTGCTAGAATCCAAGGCAGGATCTTGATTTTCCCCTTTGCAGGGTGCCAGAGAGAGCTGCAGGAGGCAAGCTGAGCTGCACATCTGTTGTGCACAGCAGCGCTTGTTCATCAGTTGATCAACTACTATCTCAGGGTGAAGCCGGAAAGCAACCCCCGCGGCAGCTGCAAAGGGGCGTTGGGCTCCTTCTGAGTCTGCCTTGCCCACTCTCGTAGCTCGTCCAGTGCTGGTGGCGACACCATCGTGTAGTTGCCACTTGTGTATTTCTCTTCCAGGCGATTTGCTGCCTCCTTGCATTCTTTCTCCTCGCACTCCACCGAAATGATGCCAAACTTGACCTTCTTGAGCTTCACGCACAGGCTGCCGCACCTCTCGCAGCACGCCGCTTCAAACTTGTACACAGTGGTAGCGTAGACGCCGAGCAGGATCCGGTGCAGGCTGGCTGCACTGAGCTGCGAGATGTGTGGATCCTCAGCAACCTGCAGGAGCCCAATATTGCCAGCCTTAGAATTCCGGGCAATCTGGATGTGGGTCTTGTTTTGAATTTCAGGAGGGACACGCTCAAATATTAGCCAGCGCATCAGGGGTTCGTTGATGGACTCGGGTTGCAGTCAGATGTAGAAATCAGAGGGAGAAGCGCACATGAGCAAAGTTCTCGATAATGAGCAGCTCACATCGGGCGAGCGTCTCGGGCATGTCGCATTTGGCAGCCAGCGCTGCCATCGCCACCACACCGATGCCATCCAGAGAACTCTTGAGATCTGAGATCAGGTGTATGCCTCCGGTCCATGGATCAGGGTCCACCAGTGTGAGCAGCCGTGAAGCGTCACCTCGCCTGTCTATGATGGCAGATGACTTCAGATGACTTTGCATGCCTGAGAAAAGTACCTGCTCCATGGTCTAAACAGTGGCGATAATATGAGCAGTTGAGTTGCTGACAAAAATAACAAAAAGGGCTCCGTGAGACTCCATGATGCTTTTCATCTGCCTCATCAAGGCCTCAGATCCCGACATGCAGGGAGCTTCCCAGGTGGAGGAAGCTCTGGACAGAAACGTCCAGAAACGAAGCTGCATTGTGCACCGTTGATTGAGATACGAATCTTCCAGAGCTTTGCTATGCCCGACATGCGGTTGACTTCCTAGGTTAAGGGAGCTACTGCCAGGGACGGAGCTGCCTTGTGCGCCGTTGTTTGGAAGATGCGAATCTAGCTTAGGGTTCATGCCTATAAAAGGCCAGCGTTCAGTTTGTAAGACAAACTCCGGAGCCCAATCAAGAAGTCAAGCCTGCCGCAGCGAGCATGCGCAAGGACGCCTCCCCGGCTTAGGCCTCTCGCTTCCCAAGTCCTCCTCCTCCACTGACAGGAGCCAGGATAGCCCGAGTTGTCCGTACGCCGGCACGAAAGCCCGTGCACCTCGCATCACGCCACATCCCTCTCCCGAAAGTCGGGACAGGACCCCCTTGCCTTACCAACCTTCCGCGTGGAGTCTGGGCCCTCGCCACGCGGAACGGAACCCACGCTTCCCTGTAGTACCCGAGCGCGCTTGACCTAGAGTGACATCTCGCCTGCCCCTCCCCTTCCCGGCCGGGCCAGCGCGAAAATTTTGTCATCTCCTGTGA